>JAHWFP010126116.1:12184-60653 GCA_023313725.1 Lithobius niger | reverse complement strand
ATCTGGGGGGAGGGGGGGAGCAATTGGATGGTTACGGCTTTTTTTGTACCATCTCAAGGGAGGGGGGGGGGGGGTACACTTTTTTAGGTTGCCTATACACGGCCAACCAGAAGTGTCTAGTTGTAGGAGAAACGGCTCTTTATATGATCGGTCCAGAGCGTTTCTGGACTTGGAATTATTTTATTTTTTTAAAGTTTGGAATGAATTTCCATAACATACTCGGTGAGGTGTTTATTTACTGGCTGAATGTGACTGCGGACAGATGGATCATTGCAACTGGATACACAATAAAGTTTGCGAATCCTGTCGTGTTGAATTTTGAATAAAAATTTAGTTTTTGTTTTTGTCGTGTTTTGTTTGTTTGTGTTTTTGTTTGTTTTGTTTTTGTTAATAGTTCCGGTACGAAGTTTAAAATTCGATTTATGTGAGCTGAAACGTTTCGAGATTTTCTTATTTGTCTGTTCGGGATTGGTCTGCACTGCAGCTTTCTTCTGCACACTGAATTTGATAAATGATATTTTATCGGGGGGGACATCAACTTTGGTAATCCGGCATACAATTAGTCGGTAATCCACAACCAATCCAATATTTCTTGTAATCTCAGGTAATCTTAGTAATCCAGTGGCATTCTTGGTATTCCGTGGTAATCATCAGTTACACGCGGTGTTCCTAAGTCATGCCAAGTATTTCATGTAGCATTCCAGTAATCCAAAGTATTCCTTGTAGTGATCCAGCAGTCTTAGGTAATTCAGAAGTAACCGGAAGTATTCCTTGTAGTAATCCAGTTTTGCGAAGTATTTCTTGCAGTAATCCAGTTTTGCGAAGTATTTCTTGTAGTAATCCATTAATCTGAAGTATTCCTTGTAGTAATCAATTAATAAGAAGTATTCCCTATAGGTAATCCATTAATCAGAAGTATTCTTTGCAGTAATCCATGAATATCAAGTATTCCTTGTTGTAATCCATTAATCTGAAGTATTCCTTGTAGTAATCCTTTAACCCGAAGTATTCCTTGTAGTAATCTACACCTAAGCTGAAATATTTTTTGTAGTAATCCATTAATCCGCAGCGTTCCTTGTAGTAAACCAGTAATCCGAAGTATTCCTAGTTATAGTAATCTAGTAAGCCCTCGTAATTTTAAGTGTTTTTAAGTAGGTAGTAATTTTTGTTTACTTAGTCGGATTTTGTCGTTTGTTTCTGACGTACGACACCTTTTCTTCTAGAAATCAGTATTAATTCTAGGAATGTTTGTTAATGCGCCTTTACTCGCCTCTGCGTGGGTCGGTGGTAATTCTCTAAGCGTAATGATTCCTAATCCGAAGTCTTTTCTTACTAGAGCATTTGTACTCAATTAAGTGAACCCGTCGCTTAGTTCCAACGCATTGGAGTAAAAGTTTAGAAATGTGTGTTTATTGAATGGAAAGCGGGAAAGCATTAGGAGCATTTCCGCCGTTTGTGCTTTCCCACGCCGAATCCAAGGTATTAAACGCCATGATGTACGTGTTTACGCCGATGCAGATGCATTTAGCAGTCTCCAATTCCCATCCCATAAATGTCATGACGAATGTGTGCACTTTCCCACGACATCCTGCACTTCGAGTTCCACCATTGTTATCTTTATGATAATTGTGAAATACTGAAAGGCCATAATGGCCGTTAACTCAAAGTCACTAACAACGACGTTCTGATGAATGCAGTATTATTGGCCGAGCGTGCAAAACGAACGAGGTCAAATACTCGTGTGGAGCCGTTGCAAAAACTTACTCGTTTTTGTTAAGGTAATTTATTGGGGGCATGGTAGCTGATTGATTAGTACGACTGTCACATGTTATAATATTGTGCTGGATGCACAATCCTAGATCGACCTTATCATCCCCCCCCCCCCCCCCCCCAGGGCATTCGGAAGAGAAGAACCACGGAAATTAATGCTCATGCTGATTGTAAGTCAATTAATAAACAAAAACGGAACGTTAAATCTTTTGAGTAAGGGTCTAAATGTCAAAACCTAGAAGGAACACTGACCAGTTTTGGCAGTCACGGTCCAGGTGTAAAATTTTGTCAGTAAGAGGCTGGTAAGCTCAACCCCCTACTCCCCGGTGGCAAGCTTTCATCCGAAAGAATAGGAAAGCAATAAATACATTTTGTCGAAAAACTGTAAATCCTCCTGCAAAGACCCATGCGATGATCCAGTGGTACTATGATGTACGTTTCCTGCTTTGCTTTATGTTGAAATAAAAAGTTTATTTTTCGGTTTGGTAAAATGACAGCATATACGCAGTTGATAGCATTGTTGGTTGTCATCAATTACCTTAAAATGTACGAAATTCGTATAAAGGTAGCTTTAAAGAAAGTTCTTTAAAGATACTCCAAGCACAAAATCCTGCTAAATCCGTACATACACACGAGCGTCCGAATAGGCTAGAATTAAATTTACAAAGTTGGATTTACAAACGTGGCTTAATAACGTCATTAAGCAAGTCCAGTGTTAGTGGAGTGTGCGTTTCCTGCTTTGGTGTGGGTTGAATTTTTTTTTTCGATTTAGTAACATGACAGCATGTTCTCGCAGCAGTTGTGGTTTTTGATATTTTCATTCTAAATTACTTTACACTTGATAACGGCATGCAGAAATCCCCGAAACGTTGTGTTTTACTGTATTGTTATGTGCGCTATCGAGGCTTTAAACTGACTTGCTTCCATTGATGCTTTTATTTTCTAACGTGTTAATTGTGGCACGTTAAAGAACCTAGTTATCTCCTTGCTAAGTTGTTCCTTTCCGTCTCGAAAAATCCTTAGCAGTTCAAAAAGGACATTATTCGGCTGTTTCATTTTTTAAATGAATTATCCGAATTAATGTCCTTTGCACTGCACGGTGAGGAGAATTGACATTGCCGTCGCAACGTGATTGTATTGGCCTCACTTTCAGCTCTTAGGCCTAATTTTTTTTTACCTGCCGGTTTAATTTCGTAAATACCAGCTAACAAGTAGAATTTGGTCGAGAGTCTGCCTATTTATGCAAAATAAAAAATAAAAAAAAGCCAGTGGAGGATGTGGCCATAGCGATTAAGGCGCTATGAAAGTGATCTGAGGGCGAACTGGGTAGCCGGTTCGAATCCGGGTAATGCCACTCCGACGAAACGTAAGTGCATAAAGGTGGCTCACTGAACTACGTTATTTCTAGTGTATGATTTTCGCTGTTGGCTTATTTCCAATTTTCCTTAATATTATTTTCAGCGATTTATGTCTATTTATTTATGCATGCAACACAGTATCGAGACTATTTTCGATGAAGCTAATGTGTGTCGTTAAGGAAATCCTTTTGTTTTTACGTTTGCGCGTTTTCCTGTAGTGGTTAAATGCGACAATCAAGTGCTATTATTTTATTGAGTTAACGTCGAGAAAGCCTATTAGCCGTATGGAAGCAACAATGTTTTAATTTGCCGTGTTTTTTTTTTTACCTGATTTTTGGTCGCTGTATCTCATGGTGAAAACAGTTTGTCTCTATCCGGTACCGTTGTAAAGTTGAAAAACAGTGACGGACTGACGGACGGGCCGAGAACGTCGTTGATATGACCGCTGCTGTGACCGAAGTTGACTTCATCGGTAACAACGTCGATATTAAGAATTGGCTCCAGTGTCGTACCTTAGATTGACACAGATTGACGTACCTTAGGATGGACTTGTGGCAGATACAGTTGACGTTTCACGATGAAGTTTAATTATTATCGGTGAGCATAGACGGTACTGTCGAAGGAGAGAAGCTGTGTCCGTCAAGTTTGGGGACAGAAGTTCTAAATTTCTAATGCTTTTGGACAAAATCATTTCCGAAATTGAAAGACATGTAAACGTTTTGATGGCGTATAAGATTGTGGCCACATTCCAAAGTGGGTAGCAACACCTTGAACGTAGCGACGTGGGGGTTGACACAATCGTTACAATAGGTTAATACAAGAATATAAAGGTAAACGCCTGGTCACGTGGAAATCTGGTGTGGAAAAGGAATCCGGCTGGTGGATAGTCCAATGGGTGATGCGGTGAGGAAAGCACTGTTGCGCCATGTTGAAATTCAAGTTGTCAAGGTCAAATGAGATATGTCACCAACAGCGGACGCAATTTCTCTGTTCGCCAAAGGCATGAGACAACTTGATTGATAATTGCTGAACCGATTTTCATGAAATTTGGTACATGGCATTTTTTACCTGAATTTATTGATTAAAAGGACAAACCCTCCGAATTCTTGAAAAAGTAAGGGGAAGGAGCAGGGATCAACAAAACAACAGAATGGGATGCGCTGATTCAGTGAACTAAGCGAACAGTGCGTGCAAAAATGGGATTGAAGACATTTAAGCACGTAAAGCATGGTCATACAATAAACCAAACCGTGACAATTTGTTTCATCTAACGGCTAATTGGGCAATGGTTAAATTGAAAATTATTAATGAGAAAATTTATAGACATAAATTTTTTCCAGGAAAAAAGTAGACATGAAGATAAGACGGTCTAACCTTTTGTAAGTTCACAAAAGCCAAAACCAAAGTTGTGATACCATTCAACAAGAGAAAGGCCGCGAAGGTTAATCCCATTAGCCAAGTTAATCGCACAGAATAATACTTTGGACGTTAATGAAAACTCGTAGATTGCTACCGCGAATAGCAATGTTGTAGTTTTCATTCAACTTTCGAATTATTAGTCAGTGCGATTCACTTGGCTAATAGGATTAAACCTGGCGGCCTTTTCCTGGTTGAATGATATCACTACCTTCAAAGGCCGATCTTTTTTTCGAAACTTGGCGGCTTTTCTTTCACTAGTTTTGGTTTTAAGTGGTTAGTCTAACGTTAGTTATTCCTGTGTTGCAAATACTTTTAAAAATGTGGTGACTATCCGTTGAATGCTGGACAGTGGGCACTATATTTGGCATATGCCACGCATATTTCAGTGGCGTGCCTACACATTCAAACATTAACTGTGACGTTTCATTATAACGGCAACCGATTCTGCGTGGCTGTTACAACGTGATCTGTTTACTCCCACGGCAACATGGCAACATTCGCCCACGCTGGTTGACGTCATGCGTGAAACGTCAGTTTTTCTTCCCCAAGTCCGTTAGGCGGACGGGACAGCTATGAGGCAAGACGGAATGTCTCTTTAAATCAAAATTTGATCAAAATCGATCAAAGATTAAGTTGAAAAATTTCACTTTTTACCTTACGCAACGCCTCACTTAATAACATATGGGATGGCTTCGTATCTTGGTTATGTTAAACCATTAGTGATTGAAATTTTAGAAGGCAGATGCGGTAAAAGTGAACATTCGAAAAGTTAAATTTGTAAAAAAAAAAAAAAAGAAAAAAAAGAAATTGCTTAACTATTGCTGAGTCCAGTTAAAGTATAAAATTCGGACCGGGTAATGGTTACTCGCATATAATAAGCTAAGAAATCTCGCTCTCTCTCTTCCTCTTGACCGTGAGTTGGGGGCATACCCCGTTATTACCGGGGGCAACACCGTTGGGGCCAAACGACGCACGCAGCCACATTATCGGGGTCACTAGCCTTTTCCTTACTACCGATTTCTTTGCTGAAAATCGGGCTAAAATCCGAATACCTCCGAAAATATAGGATGTAGGCTTTTCATCGTCAAACTCTTTCTTTTCATAAACCAAAGCTACCTTGTAATGAAATGACAAAAAGATAAAAACAATATTGTGAATCGTGTTTCTAACGACAATTAACCAATGGGAATCTAGTAAACCACCAGCCACCAGCCAATCACGCCTCCTTAACACCGATTAAAAGACCACACGGTATTTTATCAGATTAAACTGTCAGCCTCACCCCTCCATCTTGTATTTACGATCGACTCGTCTGGAATCCTGGCTTCCACCGCATAACGAAAGTATGAGAGACGTGCATTTGGTATCCCTAAATCAGTTTCTAAATATATACGACGTACCTGATAGTCAAGTGACACATTAATTGACTTCCCGGCCATGGGCGCTTCATTTTTCTTACCATGGTGACAGACGATCAGCAGCAGCATTATTTTTCCGCTGAAGCGCGTTACGCCGCTCTGGTAGGTGGCTTTGGCCTGTTAGGCTTATCGCCGCTACTATGCGAAGCGTGGCAGTAAAGGCAACCCCAATACGTAATGTATTACGTGGTACTTGAATTAACCGGAAATAATGGAAAAGAAATTAATAATAATTGTCGTAAAACTTGTCGTAAAATAATTGTTGCTGATTAGATTTTAAATCTGAGAAACTACATTTTCTCAGATAAAAATAAAAACACGTATCTGGTTTGGTTGAAGCGCCCTGATGGAGACTTAAAGATACATTCCTCTCAGCGCCAATTTTCTCGATCCTCTACATCAAGTACGGCCCTAAAGTTCGATTTACTTTCCGTTAGTCGACCGTTAGTGATAGGTCGAAGTAGCTTGTCAGAGCGTTTCAACCAAAGGTAATACGTGTTGTTTCTTAGATTTAACATATAAAGGGTTTAAAGGGTTTAACGAGCGTTAACCACTCCAGGTCATCTGCCAGAAGCCCTAAGGTCCTATGTCTGCAACAGCCAGATTCCCAGGCGGTCACCCACCCAAGTATCAATCCAGCCCAATGCTAACATATAATATGCTCCGTAACATAATATGCTCCGTAACAATATTAAGTTTTACGACAATTATTAATTTAGTTTGTACTATTTTCGTTTAATTCAAGTACAGCGTATTATTTACGTACCGTGGGTTGCCTTTACCGCTAGGCTTCGCATAGTAGCGGCGATTGGCCTAACCTAATAAGAGCGGCCTTATGTTTAACATATTTTTAATGAGAATTGAAAACGCTGTAGCGTATCATACAGTACAATACACACGTACCTTGGTTGCTCTTCTGCTTGAAATTCATGAAATTAAACCTCCGGAGGCTTTGTTTTGTCGTCGAGTGAAAAAATAGGTACGTAGCATGAAGCCATTGTTGTTAAATTTTAAGAATTTGGTGTCAGTGCAGTGTTTTAAGTTTAAAATCCGCCTATCGCGTGTCACACGTACCTTTCACAGTTCAGTCCGCATGCTAGAGCAGTTCATTTTTGGGGTTTAATAGCGCGACTGGTGGCAAAATCGGTGGCTAACTGGACGACGCGTCGAATTTCTAACGTTAAGCCTTTACATCCACGTATCCTTGATTTATAGCAGGTTTGTCAAACCCGGAGAAGGCAGCTGGAATATTCGCATCTGTCACTTTTCCTTCGATAAACAGAAACACAAGGAATATCGCCATGGAAACGGCAGCGCTGCTAGCGAATAGAACGTTTTTCTAGGTTTAAACAAATATTTGATACCATTAGGTTCAGTAAACAGAAATATGTGCAATTGGAAACTTTAGGCAAATTTCTTATTTTAATAATAAAAAAATTTATGCATGTATGTACATGAATATATAAATATTCGTGTACCGTATGTATATATTTCGCTGGAGTAAATATGAATACCTGCAGGCAGTTGAACAGGACGATACATGCATGCGGCACGGAAAGAAGTTTATTTTAAAGTTTTCAAAAAAAGAAAAAGAAATTGTTAAGTGTTTATAGGGTTCGTCCCCGTTTAACTGCTAGTCTGTGTTTAAAGGCCGATTCACACAATTTTGCAGCCGTAAGCGACGGTCGTAGATGGATAAGTTCAGTAACCAGCTGGTAACGTGGTTACCATAGTAGCAGGGGCCATAAAACGTGGCCGAGTGGGGGCTTTTTAAAGCCCCTCCTTTGGTCTTTAATACTGAACAACCGTAAAAAAAATCTGGAGTGTTCCCCTTGGATACCTACCAAGCACTTAGCAATGCAAAAACAACACCGGCATAATAAAAATCCGATGCATGCAGCGTTTTTACAATGAAAAAGAATTTGAGATTTACTAATTTTAGTACCATTTCTTTCCGTTAGATGCCGTTGTTAGCAAGGCGGTTTGACCTAATTTCAGATTAAATAACTGGTCTAGTTTTCAGATGTTATCTTATTTTTGCCTTTTTGGGTAAAATATTTGTTCGTTTTAAGGAACAAAATACACGCAAAAGTTAAATCAGCTAACTCACTTGGGTAACAACGGAACTAATGGCGAATAACGAGTGGATAATAATGTTTCACACTCATTCGGTGTACGAAGTCCGCTAAGAACTTGTATGCGCAAGTTACATGCCAATTTAATATGATGTTCACCAGGAATGTTTAAATTTATATTCACAAATTACTGTATTTATGTATTAACGGTTATCTGTTTTTTTTAAAACAAACAAAAAGCCATCACAATCCTTACGATCTTAGCCATTAAAACCATAGCCATTAAAAACAAACATACAGTACAAATAAAAAACTTTAAAAATATGTACATTGCAGCTAAACCATTAAACAACAATTTCATTTTATACTTTGATATACTTTAAATCTACTCCAGGGATCGTTCCTTTGCCTTTTCGTCAGTTTTAAAAGTATTTTACAAATTTAAAAACCATTTTTTTAAGCTCACATTTTTACTTATGCACATTTTGCAGGCTTCGTAATTCAGCTGGAAGTTTGATAAACTGAAGTGGAATTTGGAAGAACATCCCCCGATAACCATACGAATTATTCCACACCAGCATTTTAACCAGTTTTTATTATTTCGAACAATTCTGTCATCAGGAATTTGACAAATGGTTTTGAGTTAACAATATCCTTTTTTTTTTTTTTAATAGTTTTGAGTTAAAATGGTAAAAACCATGTTTCTTCGAAATTGCGTATTTGCAGTTCCTTAAATAACATTTGCAGTTCCGAGAATTACACCTCAACTGTATCCAAGTCGTGTTTTGTGGCTTGATGTTGTCCAGGGTAACGGTGTTCGGTGTCGTTTATTTCCCCCGGACCTCCCACGGCAAGAGCCGGGGTCAGTGCGTTGTTGGGACCGTAGGGTGAGAGCACGTTCTTTCAACTCGAAAGCTACGTCGGGAAGTCGCTGACGGGCTTTCCGTCTTGCCGTTTTATACCTGAGCATGTCGCGATTCTACGGGGCTGCATCCACGAGCGCAGGGAACCAATCACAGGCCGCGCCTGGGAAGTGCCTCCAAGCACATGGATAGTGGCCAAGTGCACTGCCTGTACGCCTTGTACTGTTGCTTAAATACAAGGTGCACTGTTTATCAAATGCAGGGTCAGGTAAAAGGGGGGGGGGAGGGGGGTGCTGAAGCACCAGGCCACAGACTGAAAAAGGGCCTCAAGGAAAAAATAAAATAAATTACTGTTTTAAATTTTTTTAAATTTACTTTTACTGAACAGTTTTATCAAAAATATCAATTCTTGATATATTTATTCTTTTTTTTTTTTCGGGACTGGGGGGGGGGGGGGGGGGGGAAGGGGCACAATTTAATTACCAGGCCTCTACGACGCTTAACATGGCACTGATCAATGTAACACATTACAATTGGTACATGCGTAAATCACCATTTTGCCCTACGCTTTTAGGGAATCGTACTTGAATGCAAATTCAGCTTGCGCTACTCGTGTAATGCCAAATTTGGAAATACTTAAAGTCCGATGATCCGAAAGGAATCACATTATAAGTTGATCAGCTATGACGTCATGCGTCGGAGTGACTGGTTTCGTTGGCCTATCTGTGGAATTTGCGTTTTAAGCAACACCAGTTATGAAGCACTACTTCAACACCTTTTTACTACCTTAATTCATTGCGTAAGAATCTTTACACTGTAGTGTGTGACGTCACACTATCTGAAACTCGGTGTGTGTGCCCCATCGCTGGCCGTGTTGGCTTCCAAGCAGTTAGTTATGCATTGCAGAAAAACCAACATTTTATTATGCGGGGAACCCTGAAAACACAACGCTTTCTCTCCCTGCCCCGTGTTGTCTCAAATGATGTCTCTAATTTCATTGAGTTTTCGTAAACAAAGGTTTAATTATGGGATGTGGTACACATTTTAAGATTTTAATATTATCTTAGACATTAATTAATTTGGCGGAGACTAACATTTTTACGCGAGCTTACACTAGGTGAAAGTGGACTCCAGAGATGTCTGACAGCGACAGGTTTTCGTGTAAGATTTTTAAACTCTTCAAACTCGGGACCTGTAAGGGATAGAATTACAAACCATAATTTAAATGAAAGAATAAATAAAGAGTAAATGAATAAAAGGTAAACAAAGGGTAGAATGTAAAACCTAATACATCAATGAAAGTAAAATAAATGGTAAACAAATAAAAGTAGACAAAGAGTAAATAAATAAAGGCTAAATAAAATTGAGGGTAGAATGTAAAAACTAATACGTAAATGAAAGTAAATAAAGAAAGGCTAATTAAAGGTTAGAATGTGCAAACCAATATGTAAATTAGAAAACGAAAACGAGCTCGTTTGATGTTTAAGGTAAGGTTTAACTGACCCGAAGTCAAAACAGCAAAGTAACACAAATAAACTTTCCTGTAAGGTTTCACATACCGCAGTGTTCCTGTACTGTTTAGTCCACGTGAAACCTTACTGCTGTATTCACATGTTTTTTACAGTTTTTACTTTAGAGCACGACATGTCTGATTGGTTCATTCTACTTGGCCAAAGGACACGCTGAAAAATCGTAAAAACCGTATTTTTAGCGTGCTTGTAAATGAAAATAAATAAAGGGTAAATAAATAAAGGGTAGAATGTAACACCGAATACATAAATGAAAGTAAATGGTAAACCAATAAAAGTAGATAAAGGCTAAATAAATAAAAGGCTAAATAAAAGGAAGAATGTAAAAAATAATACGTAAATGAAAGTAAATAAAGAGGGAGCTAAAGGGAGGGTAAATAAATGTTAGAATGTACAAACCAATATGTAAATGAAAGTAAGAGTAAACAAATAAAATTAAATAAAGGGCAATTAAATAAAGGCTAGAGTATTAAAACTAATACGTAAATGAAAGTAAATAAAGGGTGAATAAATAAAAGTAAACAAAGGATAAAATGTAAAACTAATATTTAAATGAAAGTATATAAAGAGGAAGCTAAAGTGGGAGTAACTAAAGGATAAACAAATAAAAGGCAAATAAATAAAATAAAGGGTAAATAGGGATACAGAATGGAAGGCACGTAAGGTAAAAAAAAAAAGGGTAATAGTCGAACTAACGTCCTTTTCAATTGCTAAGGTTATCACGGGACCAAGAAGGACAATTTTGCTTGGAAATGCCAGGGACGTTTTACACACCACAAGCGACATGAGCACGAGTGCATTTCCGGGACCCTTTTCTTTTCGAATGTACAGGGTTGGCCGAGGCAAAGGGTATTTACGGGCACAAAAAGGTAAATAATGCTACGTAAGGCTAGGCACATAAGGATACAAAAGTTGCATAAGGATACGTAAGGATAAACAAGCATAAACAAAAACGTTATTCATTGCCAAATTGGGAACTAAGGTTTCCCAGCCAACTTTTTTTTATTTGGTTTGTTTGATATTTTGGAAATCTAGTTACTCCATCCGTTCTTGTTTTGACGATTAATTAATAACCATGGATTAATTAATTGACACCGAAGGTACGCGAATGGATTGTTGGGCTTGCTGACCTTGAATCCTTGTTTATTATTAATATTTAGTACCCTTATTGTTTTGTATATCTGTCGAATGCTCGACTTGTGTAGATATGTACTTGACTTACTTTTTTGTTTATATTTTAATCTGACATGTTTTCATATTATTTTATGCAGAATCTGTTGCCATCTATTGATTTTTAATTATTTTTTTCATTGGTTCTGTGTTGCACACGAGTTTACTCTGCAACACAGATTTACACTCTCACGATTTCTTTGCCATTGTAGCTATTGAAATGCTTTGGAGTGCAATAAACTTACTTACTCACTTAATAATGTTCGTATTCTAGAAATACGGCCATGTAGGCTTCCACAAAGTTCAAACTGCATTGCAAAAAAGCCCCACGCGTTAATTCGGGGGTAGCGATGGATCATCAAAACCTGAGGTATTCTCAGATCGTCTCCACCAATTTTTCGATTTAAAAAATAAAATAATATACTTAATATCCTGAAAATATTAAAAAACACATAAATACATATGCAGTGTATATAATGTATTATATGATATAAAAAAAATATATATATATATATATATGTTTATAAATGTATTATGTATTTGCGTATATTGGAGGTGCAGATTCACATTTTTCTCAACTCGCCATTGGCCGGTAGAGCATAATTTTTAGTCGCCAACCGAGAAACCTTTGTCGCCAAATTATAAAGTTCTTAGACACTGGAAGCCAGTAGCCAATCAAATGAAAATTCATTCAATCTAGACGCGGTGATCCATGCATTTTGTCAAGCACAAGTTTCGTATAAATTGTGGTATTTTCTCTGGCTTTGTAGTTATACAAGCTTTGAAAACTTGTCTGAAAATAAAGAAATCTTCCCTATCTGTTTCTTTTCTAACATCTGAAACGAAGAGATGTATATAGCTTGAGATCAAATCCATCGGTAAGCTGACAAAAAAACCCTTATAAAATTTACAAACAAGAAGGTAAAATACGTCCAGTTCGTTTCAGCCCTTTTTATCACCCTCCAATCCACCGGCCGAATTGGCTATTAGACAAATATTTAATCGCCAACCTGCCTAATTTAATCGCCAACTGGCTAGTGGCCGGTGGATTACTGCACCCATACCGTATATGTGTGTATGTATCATATTTGAAGGGACGTGGAAGGATGAATTAAAGATTAGTTCATTGAGAATTTTTGTATTCGTTCCGTAAACCGTGCACCATGCTCGACTGTGTGCTTTCATTCTTGTTATGCCCATATTAGGTCAATGGCGTCACGTTAGTGAATCGTATTTACGGAAACACGAAGCTGCTTCTGGTCAAGATTCGAAGGTTTTATACGTTAACTTCGTTTATAAGTGGCATAAAAATGAGGTTTAGGCCTACCAAGCATGAAACGCCAACTGCTGAAGCAACGGAATTACTGGTAGGATGCCAAAATGTGGTGGGGGATAACTTAGCTGCGCCAGATAGGGGCAAACATCGTAAACATCGAAAAACTAAACATCGTAAATCGAAATCGTAACTCTAAACCGTACATCGAATTTACTTCCGAGTATCTTTTGCGGAAATAAAATAAAATTCTCAAACCGAATTGCCATCGAAACCTTTAATTTATGTGTTTTAACACGAAACTCCTTTTCAGATTTAATTTCCGACAAACGCACAATTATCGATTTCATAAAAGCACGAAACTCCTTTCCAGGTTTAATTTCCCAACACCGAAGGTCGAAGGAAATTCACTGGGAAGAAGTGGAGCGCTAAAACGCCCCAATTATCGAGTTCATAGAAGCAATCGGGGTTTTTTATAGTCGAGAAGTGTGACGTTTATAAAAATTGATCTGTCTCGCCAATGTATCGCTGTGTTGCTAGTGACAGCCACTTTTGGCTGGCCGTAATCTCTTTCCCAACGTCAGGTAACTGCCCCAAGGCCCACCGCGAAACTTCGTGATGCTTCGACAGGGACCCCGAACAACGCGAGCAAGCATCAGTCCAGTGGTCAGAGTGATCAGCTACAAGCCTAGCGAACGTCAGATTGAACCCCACGACTGACCAACTTGGAAAAAAAAATAGTTTATAAGTCGTCTGGTGATGTATATATATGATGATACGGACGTTTTACAGGGCAGTGATAATAACGTCATATTATTATGTACAGGGTGGTCCACAAGAAACTGACGACTTAAGGTTTTCTAAGTCCAACTTTTCTAGTTAGCACCCCTCAGAACCACGAGAGGACAGAAATCTGGCCGTTTCATTAGAGTTGATTTCGGTCCTGTCCCGGTTCTGAAGAGTGCTAACTAGAAAAGTTGAACTTAAAAAATGTTGTGCCGTCAGTTTTTTTTGTGGACCACCCTGTATAACTGTATGGTGGAGCCAGTAACTGGGCTAGCTGCAAGGGGCACTGGAGGGGAAAAAGAAGGGCGTCTTACTGAGGCCAATGCTGTGAGAGCGGTTTTTTAGATCTAAAACGCGCTATTTTTTTTTTCGATTTTTGTTTCGGACGATTTTAAAATTTAGAATCAAGTCGGCACGTAGCCTGCACAGTTCCAAAGTCTCTAGTCCAACACGAGACAGGCAAGTGCAGGCGTACGACAAATTCCGCATGCCAGGTAATTTCGTAGTCATTTTGCGCTGGATTGATATCTAGTTTGTCAATGTCTCCCAACAACGTTTGCGACCACACAGGGCATGCATACTCTAAAAGCGGTCGCATGAACACCTTGAAGGTCCAAACCTTAATTTTTGTATTACCAGAATGAAACAAGGGTCAACACTAGCGAGGAATCCGAAATTCCCTGCACGCAATCTGGGTAAAATGTAAAGAAGGTTTCAAGTTTGAGGCCACACAGACTTCCAGATGACACTGGCAACTGATTTCCAGCCTTGACGGACGTGTTATTTCCGTTCTCTTCAAATATAATCAGAAGTGCGACGCCAGGAGGTTCGACAGCCATACCATCCGACGTTAATTCTAAATTCATCTTCTCTTCGCACTGGTGAATGATTTGTAAGCAAGCATTGTTAAGTTCGAGGGTTGCTCGAGGGGGTTCCGTGCCGTGACGTTAGTGAACTTTAGAACTATCTATAACTAGAAATTATCTTCCTTAACTGTCCCCATTTAAGCCATCACATCGTGGTCATCGTGGCTGAGCAGTGAGAGAGCTCAGCCTGGTTGCTGGAGGTTTGCGGATCTGGTCGAGCCCCTGAAAAGGGGACCTTGGCGAAGTTCCCGCCAGGACTGCCGGCCAGTGTAGCGTGAGAGGCTACCGTGCTCCTTCAGCGGCTATGGGAACTATTCTGGCCAATCCTGGACTATCTTTCGGCCCCTACGATGATCGGAGGTTTCCAGGGTTGGCACCTCCCTTTACCAGATGTTTCTCTATACTCTAACAGTCTGGTAATGTACAAATTTGAGCCGGTTCAGCCATACAAGCATTAAATTGCTTCGGCTGACTTAAGGCTCAAAAGAAATTAATTAAAAAAAAAACATCCCCAAACTATTAACTCTTAATCATCCCCATTACATTTGGTAATTAATAAACAGGGTTACGTCGAAGGCAAGCGAGCCAGACCGTCAATATTAATACTGGACTAATAAACATCTAAAGACAAACTACTGTTTCCAGGGTTACTTAATTATATTTCACTGATCTATCCAACTAGCAGCTAATTTAATTCCGTCCAGACATCCTGCAACAGTTGCGGAAGAGGATGATGTGGTAATAATTTGTGACTTCACATTTTTTTTTAATCTAGCAGTATTTTTAATTTGTACTATCCGTTCGTTTCGCTCGCTCGCTCTACGAGCGTCGATCGATACTTTATGTGGTTTAGTTGATTTCTTTCTGATTATTCTGCTTGATCGAGCTTTGACGTCATGAAAAGTATTCGGAGCACTTTATCGTGTTTTTGAGGGTAAAAAAAATCAAGTCATAGCCATGAAAATAGGCCTATCCGAAACGTAATTTAATTTTCCTTCATTTGACGCTACTCTCGTCTTTGTAAGTGCTTTAGTTCAAGAGGAGTAGAGGAATAGGCGCGCACAAACATCGTGCGTTATTAATGATGTAGTGATAGTGCATTATCTTTATTTTTTTCATGAAATATTACTAAAAAAACGTGAGTTCCTAATAATTTGTTCCGTGTGTACAATTAACAAAGTTGTTTTAAAATTTAAAAAAAATTAAAGCTTTCCCCGAATTTTTCTTTACGAAGCGATTGGAGGTGAGGGGGAAGGGTATATGTTAGTGACATCGTTTTCTAGGGGAATTGCGAAGGTTGTGACAGTGTGATAGGGTAGGTGGGTTAAAAAAGAAAGGGAAAATGTGTGCGGCGATATTTATGAATGGCTCCATAAGCCAACTTTCAGTCGACTCCCGTCCCAGCAGACATCCTCTTAAAAAGCTGATATAGCTTGCAGTACATTCCAAATCCTAACGAAATCCCCATCATCCTCCCCACCTTTTCCCCTTGCATTTTGCCTATTAGGTGCAGTTTCAGCAACAATCATATGACACAACACGAGCTTCGGAAGCCAGGCATGCGTGCATCTATTAGAGCTCATACCTTTCGCTCGTGCTTCGGTCCAATGATGCCCATCACAGGGATTCTGTCATTTTCAATTGGACGCGGGTACACCCGGCTCAAATCAACACCTATCACCATGGCAACTAGACTGTCTGGTTCCCCTCTACCTCCTCCCTACCCCCACCCTTCCTTTCCTTCTAAGAGCCACGTCCGCATTGCTCGCTCTCGTAACCCTTTAGCTTCTCCGTTATTGGTTCGGGAAACGTCGGGTGGATAAACGTACTCATTTCGACGTATTGCTCTTCGCTAGTTCCCGGGATTTTCAACCGAGGGCCGCGGCCATTTTGATTTAAGGGGAACAGTAAATTGTGTGACTTTAAGAGATCCGTGTATGTGACTTTTAAGTTTTAAATTTTCAACGAGGCATTCAGCTATTATAACTGGCATTGTGAGAAGACATGATTAAAAAAGTTAAAACCATTCTTAATGATAAAGGTAAGAAAATTGTTTTCGATGCTGTGGTTTATAGTCAAATCAGATATGGTATTGACGTTTTTGGCCAGGCTTCTGATTTCCTTCTGGAAAGATTACAAAAAGCTCAAAACAAATTTATTAAAATTCGTTTTGGCAGGAACGGGAAGCACGAGTCAACAATTGACCTTATTAAAAAATATAAAATACTAAATGTTACAAATTTAAAGGATTACAATATTATTTTATATAACTATTATAAATCTGAATACAAACTTAAGGACACCTTTAAAAATGGTTTTCTAAGGGATCATTCAATAAGATTTAAAATACCACTCATTAAAAATAGTTATGGTGCCATGTGCCAAAATCATTATATACCAACACTTTTTAATAAAATTCCTTCACACCTGTTAAAGCTGCACAGTTTTAAACATGCAAAAAAAAAAGAGATAAAACAGTGGTTAATTTATGGTTAAAATTTATTGATAGTTTATACAACACAAATATGAATTCCTAGCTGATTGTAAATATGTAAATATGTTGAAAATAACTTTAATACTTATTTATTGAAATTATGATGTCAAACTAATTTTCTAACTGAATTTTACAACGTAAGTGTCTTTGATGTAATCTGTATTATTCTGTATATTATTTTGCAACCCATACAAGATCATCATGATCTTCGGAATGCTTGATGAATAAAAATTTATTTACTTTAATAATCTCAGACAGTAGCGTGCACAGGGGGGGGGGGGGAAATGGGCCCGGGGGGGGGGCATTGCCCGTGCCCTTTTTTACCTTTTTGTAAAAAAAAATTATGCGCTATTTTGATTTTCTGAACCGACAAGTGCAGATGCTGCAGCCAGAGAAAGGGCCTAGAGGCCAAAAAAGGGCAAAAGGAAGACCAGAAAAGGGCATGAAAGGATTAAATAGAGACAAGCTTAAAAAATGGGTAGAAGAAAAAAACACGGACAAAAAAACAAGGGTCCCCAGAAAAAAAAAGCCTCAGCATGCCCTTGTACAAAAGTTGCCCCTGCCCTGTCGGTGGTCTGTGCACGCTACTGATCTCAGAAATAAATAAACCACCGGCTTCAGCGACTATACTATAGGCACAACTCACAACCAGTCTTCTGTTCACTGCCGCCACTTTCGGGTCACTTCCGCTTCGTACTTCCGGTTTTTTTTTTCAATTCTGTATTATGTAATTTTTGGGCGCTTACCGAATGACAGGTTGCAGCATCTAGCGCCATCTACCGTTATTTAGTTCTATGTAGCATTTGATTTTCAACAAGCGAAGGAATGCGCAAATTAATTTCTTTTTACGCAGCAAACTAGCCACGTGCCTCCTTAAGTACTGAGTGTAAAGTTGGTGCGTCCACGTGCACCCGGGGGGTAAGCCGTCAAGGTTAACGATATCACTGTCACTAGATGGCGCCCATCTAGCCGTTCAAAATCTGCATTTCAAAACCGTCGATGTATACAAAAAAGCGCCCGTGATGTCGTCATAGGCTTAACTTTAACGGTTGCTTTCTGGTGCACGTGGGCGCACCAACTTTACACTCAGTAATTAAGGTAACACGTGACTTGTTTGCTGCGTAAAAAGAAATTTATTTGTGTGTTCCTTCGTCTGTTGAAAGTAAAGGCTATAGACATAACTAGATAGCGGCAAGTGGCTAATTGGCTGTATATGGATGCTGCAACGTATCGTTCGGTGGCAATCCCTCTTTAATCGATTGGTGAAATTAGTTTGTCACTATCTGCTGCCGTTCCATAGATGATGGGCTGTCAGCCTCTTCCGGTTCCTTTCGGACCGCCCCCAACGAAAATGTTGAGACGCACTGCACTGGCGATTTCTATTATACAATCTAAAAGTAGTAACCGTCACAATAGAGCAGCGTCATGTGACGTCATTTTGGCTACAATACAAAAGAGATAGCAGCAAGGGGCACTAAATTAAAAAGGAGGGTTAAACAACGGCGCTTCTAGTCAAAGCAGTGCTTTGAGAGCGGATTTCTTAGTCTTAAAAAACGTTGTTTTCGCCAATCCCTTATGCTGCTAGGTTGTAATTGGGAAATAAAGATTCCGTTTGCTCAAAAATGTCAGCAACTGACAACAAATCGACAAAAATCGCGCGTTATAGGCCTAGAAATCCACTCTTAACAGCATTGCCTTCAGTAAGACGACCTTCTTTTCGCCCTCGAGTGCCCCTTGTATAGCTAACCCAGTTACTGGCTCCAACCATAGAGTTATATACAATAATACTACGTCATGTCACTGCCCTATTGCCGGTTAAAAATGTGTTTTAAAACTGTGTATGACGCTATGTTTACTTGCAGTATGATTGGAAAAACGTGTGGATATCACACTTGCAGACTACACAGTTACTGTTCGAGTCTATGAGTTGGATATTTACGGTTTTTTTTTTACTCGTAGTGAAAGGCATCGTGTGGCGTCGTACTTGTTGGTTTACTGCAATCCTAATGTGCAACAAAGTATAGCATGTGTCTAGACTAACCAGCAAACTTGATGAATAACCAAGACCTACTTCTTTAAAAACAATTACTTTTTTTCCTACTTGATTGGACCCTGTGCTCATGATCTACATTTTGTTTCGTACTCTTCATTGTCTTCAGATACTTGCAGGGCCGGATTAAAGCCGCCCGCGCACTGAGCGACTTGGCCGCGCGGCCAGGTCGCAGCAGCCAATGAGAATGCTTACCGTTTATGAAAAACGACGCGGTGTTGTGTACGCGGTGTATCTTGAGTCCTGCAAGTATTTTGTGAGCGGCTACGTCTTCCTAGATGGGGTGGCTTTAATCGATGTCCGCCATTGTTGTTGTAACCATCTTGGATATTAACAAGGCACTCTGCTACTGAAAACGTATAATCGATTATCTTTGTTCGTTCTGCTGAGGACTCAAAATAGGCCGCGGACACTATAATCATTTTCATTGGCTGCAGCAACCTGGCCGTGCGGCCAAGTCGCTCAGTGCGCGGGCGGCCTAAACCTCGTAGAGGCCTGGTACGTAAAATTTATTGTGGCCCTATCCCCCCTCCCCCTCAGCTAGCAAAACGCAATGGTAAAAGTAATTTTTTTTTCAAATTAGTGTAGCTTATTTTATTCTTCCCGTGACCTTGAGGCCCTTTTCGACCTGTGGCCCGGTGCTTCAGCACCCAAAGCACCCCCCCCCCCCCAAAATCCGCCCCTGGATATTGTCGCGAAATTTAAAATCGGCTAGGTCTTTTTTTACGTGCAACATATGGAGATCACGTGGTAGAGTGTTAACTGTTAATTTTTTTTGGGGGGGGGAATAAAACTTTATAAATTATTCTTTCCGATAGGCAAAATCATTACGATTACTTTAATTTTTATTTTGTATAGACGTTCGTAAAAAAAGTCGTAATTTTCAGAAACGGTTTGATTTCGTTTTAAGGTTACCAGTAGTGTTTTTACAGTGACGGAAGTTTGACATTACTTTCGTCAGAGCTCGCTATAAGGAGGCCTTCTGTGTTAAGAACTTTCTGTTACAAGAAACCAGTTTTTTACTACGTTTTGTTATTCGTTACAACGAAGCTTACTTTACTTGATTGTGCATTGTTCTCAGTGTGTGTTTGTATAACACTAAGTTGCTCTAACTTTCACCATGTACTTCCAGAGTTCTCAGTTTGTGCGTTTTTTTTTTTTTTTTTTTTTGTAATTTTTGTTGTTTTTCGTTTTTCTTTTTAGGTAAGTGTAACAAACAAGTACTGTCGGCTGGTATTTGCAAGGCTCACCTCCTGGTTCAGTCAGATAAGTTTTCTATGTTGTTGCATGGCAATCTGTTAGGAAGGCAGCCAGTAATTATTCCTTGAATTTTACAGGTAAAATTTAAAAAGTAAGTGTGTATGGTAATGGTGTTTCGGTTTCTTGTGTAACTCATATCAGGCGGGTTACTATTTTTATTCTTGTGGACAAATCTTTTTTTTTTATTATTTGGCCTGCTTAACAAAAATGTACAAGCAAAAAAAAATGGTACCTAAGTCAAAGCACACGTTATCAAAGCCACTCCAAAGTTGCACTAACCTAACCTTTACAAAAATTTCTTTCGTACCGCATGCATTTTTCGTAAACAGTTCAGCAAAACTCGCTAAATGGCTCTCCGTGCAGCCCAGCAGCGTACAAAAAAAAAACCTGTTTAATCCGACTTAAGGCCCCCGCGCACTGAGCGACTTAGCCGCGCGGCCAGGTTGCAGCAGCCAATGAAAATGATTAGTGCGTGGTTTTACATAAACGGTAAGCATTCTCATTGGCTGCAGCGACTTGGGCGCACGGACAAGTCGCTCAGTGCGCGGGCGGCTTAAGTCACCTAACCTAACCTAACCTAACCTAACCTAATTACAACTAGAACAGATCACCAATAAAGTCAATTTACACATAATCTCCAGTAGTGGGCGCAAAGTAACGAAGTTTCGTAGCGAAATCCGGCCCGCCTATCTGAACTGTTTACGGAAAAAAAATATGCGTACCGCGTTATACGACTCAGGTTTTGGCTTGAGGTTTTAGTCTTTTCTACACTTTTTCTGCGTTTTTTCACGGAGGTGGCTGTACTCATATGACGTCGCTTTTCGAGCAACACAACGTATATGGTTGTTTTATGTACGATATTTGACTTCAATACGAATCGTTAAATTAACCCCTTCAGTGCAAGAATTGTTTCTAAAGTCGTTGCTTAAGGCCTTCCTAGGTATTAGTAAATGTGTATTTACGAAAATGTATGCCGTAAAATTTATGTAATTATTGTTCTGTCTATTGCCCTGCGTAAATGTGTTAAATTTGCATTCGCATAGCAACAAATCGTCGGAAAAGTTCTAGGATAGTTAGGGTTGGCTGGTTTTGCCCACCAAGTTGTTAAATCCGGTTTTTACCAAGATTTTTACCGTGTTTTTGCCCCTTTGGCTAAAAATATGGCAAAATTCTACTTGAATTCGAGTAAAAAAAAAAAGTGTGCCCTACAATAGTCAAATATCGGCAATTATAAAAGCTCGCCTTGAAAACGTTACAACGTTTACTTTGAAAATTCAGATTCTTATTCAGATTATTCAGATTCTTATTTGCCTTCATACGCTTATTTTCACAGTAAAAGTATTCTTCTCACCATATCCATGCAAACTTATGCAGTTGACTGTCGAAAATTTGCGTAGATATTGTAAGAAGATATCTTTTACTGTGAAAATAAGCGTATGAAGCGTCTTGCTGGTTTTTGCCAGTTTAAGCCGGTAATAACCTGGTAAAAACCATGTTTAGTCACTGTCCTGGCAAAAAGCCGTTTTTTGCCGGCAAATACCCAATCCTGAGGATAGTTACCGTTACCGTAAAATAATGTTCGTTTAGTTCTGCAGCACCGGGAACTATGGAACTTAAATAATGAAAAGAATACCACGTTTTTGTGCGTGCCGCCAACACCAAGAGTACAGTCTGTAGCTGCTCTTTCAGCACGTATAGCGGCAAATTTGACAATTTTGGATGAGACGTGAGCGAGCGGATAGCACGACTGCCTTCTCCTGGAGGTGCCCGAGTTCGATTCTGGCGTTTGCCACCCCCCTGTCATTTTCGGGAAGAGAAGGGCCCTGTGGTGTCTCGTGCTCGTGTCGATTGTCGCATATCAAAGATCCTGGGATTTTCCGATTGGATTTCTCCAGCTAAATTGTCCCTTTGGCCGTCTACTCATAATCATCTGGAGGTTACGATGGGCTACGCAGTCGCCATTAGGTGACGAGGGAGGCCTGCATCCATTTTCAAAATGGAAAGTCTCTAGCAGTGTCACCCTCATCAGTATCAGCGCGCATGCTGTGCCCAAGCGAACGTCAAGCCTGTAGAGATATTAGGGAACCGTGGGGCGGGCAGGAAGAAGAACTCACTAGTTTACGAACGTTTTGTTTAAAGGGCAATTACATCCATTTTGACATGCATGTTTTACTTTTGGCTCACTTACACAATAACTAAACACAAGAATTGTGTTAGGAATACGTTACGGTACGTCCGATACAAGCCAGCTAAGACCTTTAGACGCCTGAGCTACTCACAGCCAATTCAGCTATCTCAGTCGGCTGCGAGTCGAAATCGATAAGCACCGTCTGTCGGCATTAATTTCTGCGCGTTCCAGCAAAACAATGGCAGTCTTCGTATCGTGTTTTGGTGATGCAGTAATTAAATTGTTGGATCGGACGTACGTATCGTATTCCTACCGCAGTTCTTGTGTTTAGTTATTGTGTTAGTGATCCAAAAGTAAAGCATGCATGTCAAAATGGATGTAATTGGCGTTTAATGATTTTGTTTATAGTGACCGATAGGCAAAAATTGTAGATAAAATGCGTAAGTTCAGTTTAAAATAATATTAAGGAAAATTGGAAATAAGCCAGCCGCGAAACTCATACTAATATTATTAATATTATTTCCAGCGATTTATGTCTATTTATTTCAGTTTAAAATAAAGCATCCATAAGTACAATTCGTAAAACGGATCGGATATAAAACAATATCTTACATTTCGATGCAAGTTGGTGTTGGTATAATTTATCAAAGTTTGTCCCGTCTGTTGTCCAGTCTATCTGTTGTTTCTTATTTTACTCTTCTACGCAGCCGAAACGGCTGACAGGACTATAGTAAACAACTTAGCCCGTCCGTCCGTCCGTCAGTAGTACGTCAAGTCTCCACACCGTGTTGCATGAATTAACAGGCTGTCGAACCCAATTCTCGGTTAACTGCTACTATACGAAATTAAAACGGCAGGTAACAAATAGGCCTAAAAACTGTCAAATGCTCCAAAAATCGAAGCTAGGTCTGAAAGCTAACACATTTTTTAACCGGCAATTTTGATGGTTACTGCTTTTATTATAGAATGGCGCGCAATGCGTGATAGAGATGTGCGTCTCAACATTTTTGAAACTAGTGGAAGTGTACAGAAGACATTTTGAGACTAGGCAGCCGCTTGTTAACCTTTTGAAAAATGATGCCAAATATTGCATCGAATATAAGGTACTGTTTGTATCCGTTTGAGGACTTGTGCTCATGGGTGGTATGTTTTAGATTTATAGTAGATCGAGTAGATAGATTCTGCATTCTTATTTTCACCGTGACCTACCAAATTTTCTGAACATTCAAGTCATGAATTTATACGTTTTACGCAGTTAACTTTAGTCTACGCTTCTCGGATCCCATTTTCACCTGCCAGTTTATAATTTACTTTAATAAAGAGGAGTTGTAGAACAGCCAGTGTTGTACAAAGGACACACCGGCCACCCGAGCCACCAGCCTGCAAAAACTGCGGAATGGCCGGTGACTGCCTACTTGCAACAATCTCTTCTATTACAATTACAGATGCAAACATATTTACGTTGCCTTTCGGACCTATAAGTCAGACTGCCTGAACGTGGAATCGTACCCCCCAACCTTTGAAACCAAAGGTCGAAGTCCTGCCGCTCAGCCATACTGACACGGTCAAAAGGGAACGTCCATAGGCAGCATTTAACATGAAGGTAGTCGATGATTGTAAACGGAATGGTTGTTGGTAATAAATTGGAAACGTAACTTTTAATGGATAAAACAAATGCTTCAGATATCTGCAACTTAATATTAACCGTTGGCTGAAGGATCTGGCTAAAGATTAAAATTAAAGGAATATGGAAACTCGGTTAAATAATGAAAGCTGTTTACTTTCTGCCCTGAATCCAGTAAAAAAAAAAAAAATAGTATACATGAACCCATGGAGTTTGGGGAGGTGTTATGGCTGTGCTATAGGTGGCGCCGGGCCAAGCCACATCACGCTAAATGAGGCATAAACCGCTTAGTAAAGGTTCTGTCGTTGTGGACAATTAAAATAAAACTAGCTGTACCCCCGGCGTAACATAATGCCGGCTAGCTGGTTCCCGCATACAAGCACTAGCACACAGAATCAAAGGTTAGGCGCCAAAAGAACAACAACAACACATTCCGAAATAAAATTTAAAAAATGCATCGGTAAATATATATATATATATATATATATATATATATATATATATATACATGCAACAAATTTATGAAAAGGGAGATAAAAGCAGAATACAAAGAGGAGTGAAATATATAAATCAATCTCAAAGAAAACACGAGTAAAGCAAAAACAAACAATTTATAGTCGATATATAGTTAATATAGTCAAATATAATGAACAATTGCAGACCCATAAAAAAAATAAAAATAATAATAAAATAAAAGACAGAAAAGCTTCAAACCATCATGAATTGGAAGAAAGGTGAAAGCACGTTCAGCTCACAATGCTAAACATGCTTTCTAGATCATTTCTGTCCAGGTTAATCAACCACCCAAACAGATGTTTCTGAAACGTGTGCTGATTATTAATTTCTTTAATGTTAACAGGCAAGTTATTGTGAAATTTGCTGCCAAGGTATAACTTACATTTGTGTAATCGTTCTTTAGACTTTTGGTTGCATAACGTAAAACAGTGATGCATTCCTAGTGTGATAATTCGTGATAAGGCGAGTGGAGTGCTTCTGCATAGGAAAAAAAATGACAAATCCGGGCGGGCTAAAGATTTGAATTTTCTTGTACAAAGGCGTAGTTTTTTTTTTCTGGTGGAAGTATTCATATGTAAGTTCATGGAGTCCGGGTCAGGGGAGGCGCTGATTGAATGAGCGAAACGAACGAAAATCAGCGTTTGTTAGCCAGTGTGCTCAAAAACTCACACACGGAATACATCCTTCCGCAACAAACACATGCGAAAGCAAGCCGTCCCTATGTTGCAAACGATGCATCATACGTGGCGGGCTTCAGCTAGTAGCCTTATAATTCGGAGTTCACAAACGGCAATTTCTAGAGTTTCATTGCTGGCGATTAAGTTAAGAGCGAGTAGGTGAGCTTGAATGGGTTCGGTCGGTATATTTAAGGGTTGGTTTAATTTTCAATTAGCTATCGTGATTATCAATTTACGATTTAATTTGCAGGATCCGCACTGTATATTAATCTTGTTATCTTGTTTACATGGCACTTGATCGATCTCTTCATTGTTAGCTGTTGATTAGCTTGTATGATAGAGACTAATATAATTTAAAACCTGGGAAGTGGTGATTAACTAGGAGTGGGTGGGGGGGGGGATTGTGTGGTTTAAGGGTGCAGAGAATCAAAGGCTCAACGAAATAAAAAAAAATTAAATAAAAAAACTTTAACGTATCGGAATTTGCGGTAGGATCTCTGTTCCAGTTACCCAGTAGAGTACGTACCAAATTGCAGCCTGTAGTTTGGTACGTAAATATTCTATTGGGTAACAGGAATAAATGTTAAAAAACAAGATCTGTAAATTACCACGTTTGTAGAGATGTCAGGGGTGAAAAAGTGTGAAATATGTTAACGGCAAATTTGCTAACGGCAAAAAAAAAATAAGTGCAAAATGTGATAAAATGGGAAAAATGGGAGCAGCTGTGGCGTCAAAAAAAAAGGGGAAACTAAAAACTCTTAATAAAAACAAATCAAGTTAAAAACTCTTAATAAAAACAAATCAAGTTATCCATCCTAAATTTTGGCCTGGAATTATGTGCGTCTGTGGTTAATTTTGCAACACTGAAACGGAGAACTGTATGACTGGAAAAAAACTTAATTCGTTTTGATGCCCAGAGGTGATGTTGGTTAACATCAAGTCGCCCGTTATGCATCGTTGTGTGCATAAAACGGAGTGTTCAAAACTGGATATGCGAAAAATACTTTTTTTAAGTGAAAGTAAGTATCCGAAAAAGTTTTAAAAAATGAAAAGTAAATATGCGAAAAATGTCAAAAAAATGAAAATTAGGAATGGAAAAAAAAGCAGTTACCTTTGGCAGCACCCCTGAGGTGTGAAACTACAGTGGAAAGTTATAAACAAACACCAGTCACAGCTTCACTAACAACCCCCGAACCGAATGCTACAACGACTGTGTGTTTATACATTTTGGAAAGAAGCTTAGTAAATTATTTACTGCGAATAACAAGTTGACCACCAAATCGAAACTCCAAAACTAGTGGTTGAGATGTGGCAGAAGACAGCCTTGTTGCCTGCAGTTCATGAAGTTGAAGAATGTGAAGCTGACGTTGAAGACAGGAAAGGGAACCCTGGCAAAATCCATACCGTTCAATGCCGGATAGAGTAGTAGGGTAGTGCCGCAGCGAGCATGGTAGCACGGGCGAGGCAGGCAGTTTGAACCAAATACTATTCGGCCAAACGGGAATTCCTCTTTCACCGAAAATTAAGACAGCGATTAAAATTCTGCGAAACGGGTGAATACACCACCGCATCAACTTAAAGTCGCCGACCTTTCTTGACCCTCAACAGTTGCCATACGCCCCAAAATCTGAGGAGTTCCGTAGATGTATTCAGTAGGGAACTCTGCTCCATAAGAATATAGTACTGTCAAAAGACGGCAAAAGACCAGCATGCAATTTGAACAAAATGTGATTCGGCCAAACGGGGGTTCCCCTTTCGCCGAAAATTAAGACACTGGCTAAAATTCGGCAGAACGGGATTCGGCGAAACGGGTCCATACACCACCGCACTAACTTTAAATCACAGACCTTTCTTGACCCTCAACAGTTCCCATACGCTGCAAAAATATGAGGAGTTTCGTGGATGTGTTGAATAAGGAACTCGGCTCCATACGAATATAGTGCTGTCAACAGACGGCAAAAGCCTAGCATGCAATTTGAACAAAATGTGATTCGGCCAAACGAGGTTCCCCTTTCGCCGGAAATTAAGACACTGACTAAAATTCGGCAGAACGGGATTCGGCGAAAAGGGTATTCATCACCGCATAAACTCAAGTCGCAGACCTTTCTTGACCCTCAACTGTTCCCATAGGCTGCAAAATCTGAGGAGTTTCGTGGATGTATTGAGTAAGGAACTCGGCTCCATACGAATATAGTGCTGTCAACAGACGGCAAAAGCCTAGCACGCAATTTGAACAAAGTGTGATTCGGCCAAACGAGGTTCCCCTTTCGCCGAAAATTAAGACAGTGATTAAAATTCGACGGAAAGGGCATCCACCACCGCATCAACTTCAAGTCGCAGACCTTTCTTGACCCTCAACCGTTCCCATGCGCCCCAAAATCTGAGGACTTTTCGCGGATGTATTCAGGAGGGCACTCGGCTCTCTATACGAATATAGTGCTGCCAAAAGACGGCAATAAGCCTAGCGGCGAGGGTCGACTTTCAAAGGCGTCACGTCGCAGCAACGAAGTTAGAGCCCAAACCGTCCGGGCGATTCAATGCTCCTCTTTGGGATTCTCTATTTATTCTTGGGGATTTCCTCTGACCAAACTTATGGCCCCTCTGGCTGCCACGGGGCCCACAGCCACCCAACACACCCTATAGCAACGGGCATTCAGAGCCACAACCACTGCGCAGAATACAGATTTATTACGGTATAAATTCAGCTAGGAATAATCACTATAGCCATTGTAAAGCGTGTGACAGGGCCAGCATAAAAGAAGATTGCTATAGCAACAGATGCAGTCGTCGTGGCAACCGGCGCAAGATGGCGGCCCGTGAATAGGCTCGCAGAAACCCAACGAGTGCGGAATAGCGGTTTAGTGGGAGTCGGCAGACAAAGGCAGAATAAAATTGGCGGTGAATATATTATGGCCTTAAGCTGCGGTAATATTCTTAGGTTTATGCGTACGGGCTGTCGTGTGGGTCCATAGTTTCGTTGGGGAAAATATAGGTGGGTAGTTGATTGGTGGCTGCAAATGATTGTTTCTTGGTGACGTGTGTGGAAAACACTTGGGAAACCGTTTTAATGCTTGAGAAGCCTTGAAAATTTGGGATATTTTTTATTGACTGCATCGAAATATTATTGCATTTCTGTTTCTTATTGAACTTAAGAACTTAAGTATCTTAGTAAGTTACAATGATTGTATTCGTTGCGTAAACAAATGTGTTCCTTTTTTATAAATTGATTCACTTTGAATGTGCAAGCTTATTATTAAATAAATACGGATGCAAACCTATTTACGCTGCCCTTTGGATTTAAATGTCAGACTGCCTGAGCGGGGTATTGAACCCACGACCTTTGAAACCAAAGGCCGAAGCCCTACCACTAAGCCATAGGTTTCAAAGGCCAAGGTCGTGGGTTCAATTCCTCACTCAGGTAGTCTGACATATAAGTCCAAAAGGCAACGTGAATAGATTTTCATCCGTATTTATTAACCCTTCTCGAGCCCATTGGCTGTGCGTCCTGTTTAAAGCTTAGTCTTGAAAAGCAGTATTATTGAGAAACTAGAGGAAGCCCGTGCTATGCACTTGGCCGGTCATGAATTAAGTTTACGGACACATTTCCCGGGCCATTTTCCCGGGACATTTTTCCGGCACTCTTCCCGACGACTTGTCAGATTGATCGACCACTCATGCCTGCCTCTTGTTTGCATGCAGGTAGAATGGGAGAGCGCATTTGCAATGCGGGCGCAAGGAGGGGAGAAGTGATTGTTCGGCCCGACGACTTGTCAGATTGAACTTTATTGAGTTGATCGATCACTCATGCCTGCCTCCTGTTTCCATGCAGGTAGAGTGGGAGAGTGCATTTTCAATGCGGGAGCGAGGAGGGGAGAAGTGGTTTTCCTTTCAGCCTTCCCTTTTCCCTGTAGCCTTCCTTTTAGCCGGCTTCCAGGATTATTATACAGACATAAACTGATCATGCATACTGCCCATCATCCCTCCACATACTTGGAGATCTGGTATGGTGCTGCCTAATTCTGGTCCCAAATGGAAGTGAATTGCATTCATGTTCCAATAATGACAAAAAAAAAAGGATTGTATCTTGTTTGGTGAAGCATTAGATGATGCTGAGAAGGTCAGAGACCTCGATGTTTGGTCCACAAGCCACCTGAAAAGCAGGTCCCGTTGAAATCACACTGTTGAAAATTTTAGACAAAGTGAAGCAGTGATCAGACGTTACTTTGTGTACTGCGATACTAGAACCTTACGTGAATAACACTGTCAATTATGTGAGACCAATCGTCGTGCATGCTAGTTCTGTGTGGTCGCCGTACTTGATCTCAGACATAGATCATAATGAGCCTGTGCAGCGAAATTTCACCAAATATTTAAAAGGACTTTAAAACAAAAGTTACTCTAAATGCATATGAACTTTAAACCTAGAGTCGCTTGAATTAAGATTACACTACATGATGCTTTTTTCTTAACGGTTTAACTACTATGGAACCAATACGTTTCTTATCAGTCAAGGGTAATTCACGCATCAGGGGACAATTGGGAATCAAATACAAAAAAAACTCTCGTAAATATGTCTTCTTTCATATTGTAATTAATGTTTGGAATGTGCTTCCTGCTGATGTCGTAATGGCTACGTCGGGTGGTACTAGCTAACGATTTTAATCAATTTTTATAGTGTAGATTGTTTTATTGCTTCTTGTTTTCTTGACCGCTTTGAATCATTGACTAATGAATTCATTGATTATGAATCGATGACTGTGAATCATTGACTTTGAATCATTGACTGATGAATCATTGTCTATGTTTTAATGATTGCGACTTGGCGACCTTCCATCTATTCTGAGGGTTTTCTTTTGTTTTTGTCCACCGAGCACGAGCTCAATTCTTTAAACTTGTGTTAATTGATACAGGGCCTCTGGCTCTGTGCATATCGTGCCTTTCTTTCATATTGTGTACATTTGTAGCACTTTTCATTAATTTTTTTAATTGACAAGGTTTCTCTGCTCTGTGCTTATGCCTTTTGCTATCCACCCCCTTTGTGCCAGCATCTTCCGTGTGTCCAAACACTCAACCCCCTTTTTCTCAACCGCTTTCTTCTTCTCCGCACTCTTGTAACAATGGAACAGTGTAGGATCGCAAGAATGGTTTTCGGTTTGGGTGCTGGGATATCTCAGCACTGCTTTCCTTTTTTTTTGTTTTACATCTGTCACAAATACGGCATAAACGCCAACAACACGAATCTCCTTTCGTAATTTTATCAATGATGATTAAACACAGATCACAACATTCATCACAACATACCACAATTGTAGGAAATGCAATGTGGCACCATGAACGTTTGCTTTAATTGTTCATCGTCAAATTCGCTGCATCTATCTTGTTTTGTCAGTGGTTTGGTTACCGTGCAAAACATCAGATGCTGCCACCATCATACCTTCACTAAAACGTTTGTACGCCGCTTAACTATCGTTAGCACTAGTTCAAATGCAACAATAAGTCAACGCGTGGTAACAATGACGGGTCGTGCGGAGAAGGCGAAAGCGGTTGAGAAATAAGATCTTACCCGTTCCCTCATGCTGAGCCCAACTACTAATTGTTAGAGCTCAGTACTCGGGAAACGGGTAAGATCCTATTACTTAAGGCTGAATATTAGTGATTCTTTTTGAGACCTTCGTAGACTTATGTGCTCTTACACCAAACATTATTATTGCTAGTATAATACTCTGTTTATGTATTTTAATGCAATTTCGCAACTGTGTTTTTAATATCACTTTACAACATTGGCTCTTTATTATTATACATACTAGCATCGTACCCGGCTTCGCCCGGGGATTTGTTTGACCCGTGGTTGTTTCCCTGTATTTGCTCGGTGCTGCCTGATCGTTCACTGCAACAGTCAATTTTTCTTTGTGTAACACTCCCCCTTTCCGTCAATCCTCTCCCTCCGCAAAGTAATATCGTAATCAAAATAATGGCTGTAGCATAAGCATTGCCCCACCAACGGGCATTCCCCGTCCAGGCCCCTCCCCACTCCCAGTAACGTGCGAAAAATAACTGTCCTTCGTACATAACGTCATTTAAGACATGCCTTTGCGATGACCGCGCAGAGCAAATTGTTAGTCGAGGCAACAATGTGCCAATTTTAACTTCTTTTCAGGGCAACAACGTCCCAGTTTCAACTTCATGCCAAAGAATTGACACACTCGCACGTTTTCATTGTTCCCCTTCCGGGGGTCGTTGCGGTTGCTTCATTTCTGCTACGAGACTTTGGTTTATAATGTAAGATATTTTAACTGTTATTGGCACTATGTTATTATTTTCCTATACTAATTTGTGGACTAAGTGTAGTGGTCCATAATTGGTCCGTCCTTTCACCATTGCAATCTATTTGCATAAATAGAATTCATTTCCCTTATAGGGTAGTGCTAGTGTGCCAGTGTAGCGACTGCATTGTCTTGGCTTTCTCGGTGAACGCGTTTAAGAGACTTACCATTATCAATGTCTGTAGCCTTAACCCATTTCTAGTGAGCCCTGAATATTGCCCATGATGTGGTCATCGTGGCTGAGCGGTGAGAGAGCTCAGCCTGGTTGCTGGAGGTTTGCGGATCTGGTCGAACCCTTGGAAAGGGGATCTTGGCAAAGTCCCCGCCAGGACTGCCGGCCAGGGTAGCGTGAGAGGCTACCATGCTCCTTCAGCGGCTATGGGGTGTAAAATCTGGTAATGTTCAAAATTGAGCCGGTTCAGCCATACAAGCATTAATTGCTTCGGCTGACTTAAGACTTGTCAAAAATTTTTTTAAAAATTTCAATAAAAAAATAAATTTATTCAGTATTTTGTGACTGCAACGCCTCTTTTTTTTTCCACCCCCTTTTCGTTTTGTTGTTTTAAGTATGTTTTTATCATGCAGTTTGGTACCGTGTTTCTCTTATTCTGGGAACTGCGTTTTTCTTGTGGTGGGGTGTCATTAGTATCAGTTTGGTATCCTTCCCTCTCGCATTCCTTCTTGCATCTGGGTATTATTATTATTATTATTATTATTATTATTATTATTATTATAAAAATCTGTAAATTAAATTTAAAACTTGTGGTGGATACAGACAGCGAGACAGATGACATATAGACGACACAGGATGAGGAGCGCCACCTGTTGTTTCGCACGGGCGTGACTAAATGTAAAGCCTTCCATTGCTGTTGAGTCGCCTGACCACCCCCTGTTCCACCTTCAGGATGATACTAATAGCCGCGGACTACTCCTACAAACACAATATAATAAAAGAAAGATTAATATTGTCCCGAAATAGTACCCTCTATAATCTGTTGCACGTCACACCGTGGTTCAATAAGCCATTTCTGATAATACACATGTCCCGGCGTAATTGGCTAATAATTAATGATTCGTCGTCGGTCACTGTCTCAGCTTGTGGAGGCGGGCAGAGCCATCACACTTGACTTGCACTCTCTTCCATCCAGATGCCTGCCCAACCTATCAGTTCCTCCAAAGCTCTGTTCTCCTGCTTATTCGGGTTTCGTTCATTATTCTTTACCGCCAAACGCACACACGCCTTCACTAATCGATTTTAGATTGGTTCTACCACAACACTTGGTCCCTGACCACTGATTTACATCTATTTAATGAATGCTGAAAAAAGAATTAAACCGAGTTCCGAGTCGAGTCCTCGGGAATTATTGTGAACGACGTGGTTGGCCAGAACTGGAAATAGTCTGTAAACTACTCAGGGAGTGGACGATTGAATTCAAGAATATCTGAAGCCTAATTCAATCCTTACTGCATAGCTAGGGGTCAGTGCTTCCGTTTACAGGGAATTGGAAAAATGCTCTTCAAAGGAAAAAAAAATATTAAAAGAGGGAAAAGGGAGAAAAAAGGGGAATTCTGTATTTTATTTACAAGTTACGATTGTTTTGAATACCGAAAAATTGGTCGACTCAGCATTTCTACTTTGGTTCAAGTTCATGACTTATCCTCACAGTTCGATCACGCAAAACCAAAAGTCAAAGATCTTCAAAGTTTTAAATTTTGGAAGTTCGTTGGGTTTGGAAGGATCGTGAGTGTGGGTGCCGTTGGCTTAACTGCCTGATGAAGTCCACCAGTAAAGGTTGTCGAAAATTTGCAAGTTTCGAGGGGAAAACCTTTGAAGATCTTTGACTTTTGGTTTTGCGTGATCGAACTGTGAGTATATAAGTCAAGTTACGATTTTCTTTAGACTCACGGTCATCTCTCCATCTAGACACACTTTCATGAAACTTCCCGGAAATCCACATGTTTCGACTACCAACAAACGCGTGTTAAAGAGCAATTACATCCATTTTGACATGCTTGTTTGACTTTTGGATCACTTACACAATACCTAATCACAAGAATTGCGGTAAGAATACGTTACGTACGTCCGATATAACAATTTAATTACTGCATCACCAAAACACGACACGGAGATCGCCATTGTTTTGCTGAAACGCTCAGAAATTAATGCCGACAGATGTCACTTTTCAATTTCGACTCGCAGCCGACTGAGACAGCTGTATTGACTGTAAGGAGCTCAAGCGTCTGACGGCCTTAGCTGGCCAATACACTGCAGGCCAGCTGGCCGGCAGTGTAGTGGCCAGCTAAGGCCGTCGGACGCTTGAGCTCCTCAACAGTCAATACAGCTATCTCAATCGGCTGCGAGTCGAAATCGAAGAGTTCCGTCTGTCGGCATTAATTTCTGCGCGTTCCAGCAAAACAATGGCGACCTCCGTGTCGTGTTTTGGTGATGCAGTAATTAAATTGTTATATCGGACGTACGTAACGTATTCTTGCCGCAATTCTTGTGTTTAGTTATTGTGTAAGTGATCCAAAAGTCAAACATGTATGTCAAAATGGATGTAATTGCCCTTTAACATTTTAAACCTTTACCCAACCTCAATTTGATTAGTGTTTATTTTGCGTCTGTTGTTGGTTTATTAGGGCTAAAATCATGAAAATTGTGGCCGTACAAAATTTTTCCAGGTCCATGCATATCTTTCACTTCTAACAGGAATTGCAGGAGGATTAGTTCTTACAAGATAAGTAGTCGTTTGAATTTTATTTTCAATTTACGTCAATAGTTGGCGTTCCTCTGCCACCAAAATGGGCCCGTATTTTTTAAAATTGGGAAACGTTCAAATTAGTGGTGTAATGAGGGGAACTAAAAAGAGGAAAATTTTTTTGCACAGGAAAAAAAAGGTAAATTTTGTTTTATTCGGGGAAATTCTGTAAGTGAGGAGTGGAAACACTGCAAGGAGTCTATATGCACCGAGTAACACATATTTAGGCCCTAACTCAAGTTGCAGCTTGGGTTAGTCCTATCAGAGTCTCAGACAGCAACCTGTCGAGTTTAGCACTTCGGTTGTTCAGCCACGAGCTTTTAGAACTCTGGAGATCAATAGAAGTTATCTAAGGTGTTACGTCACATGACTGGCTAACAGGTGCCACGAGAACACCAACGTTGTTGCTACCCGGCTGTTGGCGTTTAGCCAAGATCTGCTGTTGGACAGAAGTTGGCAGGGCACACAAGCAGCTCTATGTAACGGCAAGGCGCACCACGAGTGTTAGCTCGTGTTGCGTCCTGCTATACGTAAATAGCCGGTTACAAGTCTTCAAATATAAGTTTTCATTTGACAATATAATGGTGGGACAAGGTACGACATAATTATTGCGAAACATAAAGTTTAGCTTAAAGTCTTAAATAACTTCTTCTGAGTCAGTACTGAGGCCCAGTAGCCATTAAACAAGGGTTTTTGGAATGGGTAAATATAAAAAAAAAAAAATTTAAGTTGTTTGGTACACTATTGTATAGCTTGCTGCGAAGGATAGAGCTGCATTTATGCAATCTTTCTTTATTGACTGTAGGCTGAATAACGTAGTTGTTCGATTCACTTCTAGTGTGGTAGTTCGTGAGTAAACGAGCTGTAGCCTGAGTGTTATTCTTCCGAAAACGAATTATAACTTGATACGCATATAACTGGCGTACTAGCAGAATACCTAGCTGCTGAAAAATAGGTAGTGATTGTTCATGTTGTCTTTTGAATGTCATTACTCGGATGATCTATTTTTGAAACTCGTTAACTGGAGCAACAGCGTCATATACTTTCCACCCCACAATATAACAGAGTTCTTTAAGTCTCAATGACCCATGGCAAAATAAAACATTTTTAGCGTGTCAAGTGACACATGCTTTCTGAGATAGTACATTTTACATAACAGAGCCCAGAGTCTGCTAATAATGATACTAATCTGACTCCGGTAGTGTTGCACGCTATCCAACCAAGGTTATGCCAATCATTCACTTTTTGGATTGGAAAACAATCTCACGGCAGGGTTAGCTGCCTGGAACAATGATGCATTTTAAAATTATTTGCTCTCTCTCTCTTTAAGTGTAAAATTAATGTATATACTTTTAGTTCGTTTGTTTGAATCCGCGGCCTATCTTGAGTTCGCCCCAGAACGAATACAGATAATCGATTGTATGTTTTCGATAGTAGAGCACCTTGTTGATATCCTAGATGGTTACAAAAACAATGGCGGCCGTCGATGAAAGCCGCTCCCTCCAGGAAGATGTAGCCGTTCATAAAATACCTGCCGTACTCAAGTTACGCTGCGCGCACTATAGAACTTGTAACGGAGGAGATCAAAGATTACTGTTTTTTCGCCATTGGTTTTTTTTTTTAAGATGGTTTTCTGTGGGATTCGACTCGGCATCCGTTTGCTGGTATCCAACCACTCTGACCACTTGGTCGTTCTTGCTCATTTTGTTCGGGGTCCCAGAGTACCCCTCACAAAGAGCGAGATAAGTGTTGGGACATATTTTTTTTTCTTTCGTCTCGGTAGGTGTGTTGCAGTTTGACTATACGGGTTCCTCCCTGAAGTGACCTGTAAAAGCAAATCGGGTTATGTACAAGTTGCGTATCACAAAAGTAGACCTTTCTAAACCCTCCTACATAATAATTAACATTGGAAAGAAGTCGTACATAGATGCGATATGTTTACGTAGACAGGGTTCAGACAAAACCTGGAAAATCTGGAAATCTCGGGGAAAATGAAAATGGAGCCAAAGTCTCAGGGAAATTTCAGGAAAAATTAGAATTTTTGGAAAATCAGAGAAAAGATAGGGATATTTAAATAAATGCCTTTGTGTCACATCTGTAAGTTCCGTTGAATTAGCAGATCCGAAACAAAATTCTAGGCTAGTAGAAAATATTTTAATTTGTGTTTTAATACGTTCAAGTATTTTAGATGTAACTTCCATAAACCAAATCTTAGGCTAGTGCCAATATCTGTGATGGAAATGCGCTTAGTCCCTCGTCTGGAATAGTCTTTCTGGAATGTTGCGATTGTTTTCGTACAAATATTAATAAAAACATTTGCTATACTTGCAAACATCTGGAAATTGCCATTGGATGCACCCGGAAAACCTACAAATGTCAGGGAAATTGAGAATTCAAAAATTGTCTGAACCCTGGTGGATGGCATGCCGAGTTTGGTGGGAAATTTGAGTCTGGGCATAATTTTGCGCTACTTTTCATTTTCGAAGGTAGCACTGCCATGTACTTGGAAATATTACGTGCATAATCAACCATATCCTGTTATCTAGAACATCCGGCGAAATCGCCATCTTCAGACAAAATCTGACAAATCACTAAATTATTGCGTTCTTTCTCTTAAAAATACGCTTTTCATCAGACAATTTTATAGTCTGAACTGTGAACAGACACGTTTACCATAAATAACCTATTAAACGCCCATATATGTTAAAATTAATTCGATTATTAGTTTACTAGTTTATTTAGTTTGCTTTGCGTATGAAGCTTTTAGTTAATTTTGGTGCAGAAAAACCACGATAAGGAAGCATTTAGAAAAGGTTGATAAGGAAGCATTTAGAAAAGGTTGATAAGGAAGCATTTAGTATGAAGCATTTAGTCAATTTCTAGCAGAAAAATTATGATCTAAAATGCTTTAGATCAGAAATAGAGAAATAACCTACTTATAACCCCCCCCCCTTTTCCTGGGGGTTGGGGTGGGGGGAGGGGGGTTTATAACTAGGTTATTTCACGAATTCTGACCTTAAAGTATTTTAGTGGGGGGGTGGGCGTAGCTCCTCCAGAACTGTTAATAAGCGATTTATAGTAAGTACCTACCTGACACTTTGGTAGATTTCGCATAGATGGGTTAAGTCTCGCAACATTTGCGAAAGTAACATGTTCAGGAGCTTCAAACCCTGTGACGACTCACGGAGTGGACGCTTGTTTGCATGCAAGGGTCAAGCACAATTCACACCTGGTTCAGGCACTGAACACTGATTCAGGTTTAGAAGCCTGGTCAGTCCTGGCGTAGAATTCAGAGAGACGATCTTATCTCTCCAACACCTTTTCCTTTTCCCTTGTTCCACCAGCAGTATTTATACTCTGGAGAACAATAGTACTAGCCTTAGGCTTTATGTCGCGCGACAAGCTGTACTGCATAGAACCAGATCCACCTGTTTGGGACAGGGGGAGCCGTTCATGCACTCCTGTTGGCACCTGTCCAATAGTAGGGTTTAGGCAGCTATTGGGCAAGTGCTCTGACTGATTACGTAACTGCAAGGCGCACGACGAAGTGTAGTCGTCGTGTGTGGCGTCTTTCTATCATGTGAACAGCCGGTTTCAACCCGTTAATAATTGTTGAGTCCGGGGTTGCTTCCCCAACATTTACAGAGGTAGCATGACTGTGAACTTAGAAAACAGCACAGACTCTACCCGGATCTCATTTCCACACTGTGATTTCATCTCTGTGTTTTCATCTCGTTGTTTTCCACGAGAACGAAAATGATGAAAATTGTTATGCAACTGCTGTTTATTTATTTATTTCTCGAAATTGTTGTTTATCCTGCTCCTTGACGGAATTCGCTCTGTTTACTCAGCGTGTTGGAAAGTTTGTTACCGACTCATCATCATAACTTTATGATGGCTAATTAAGAGTTACTGCCTTCGTTTAATATTTATTATGACCTCCGAATAATGATTTAGACTACTTCCCCACTTGCTCTGAAAACAAATCACAACCAGATTCCTGCAATGCGGGCCAGAACGTACTCCCTTGTGCTAACCGCAGTATTTGCTTAACAGTTATACTCGTTGCTATGGTTACCGTAACGGACAGCTTTAAATTATGAACTATAAGAAAACAGGTTTATATTCTTTATTAAACAAGCCCTTCAGCCAATGAAACTTAAAGCCGGGTTGCTAGCAGGGAGTAATAACTCTTACAGTCGCAATGGTCGCAACGTAACGTCACAGAAACGCAAATAGCTCTCACCGATTGACAAGGACCGCAGAAGCACAAACAACATGGCGCTGGAAAACTTAGCTTAAGCCGGCGCGCATTGGAGTTCAAAGATGCCGACAAATAAACATTGCGCTGTCGCAAACTACCTAAACAATTCATGGTATTTTTACTGACCGCATATGGCAAATGTAAGCTGACACAATTTACCTTCACGAAATTCGTTCTCGCTCGCTTTCCAAAGGACGCGTTTACGCGAGGACAATTTTCTCGCTTACTAGCTTTTACTTGGTCAATACTAAATCTGCTGGCTGCTTCTCGCCTTTGTCGGAGAATGCGGCTTTCGAGTTGTCTACACGTAGAACCATGGCAACAACGCAGACGCAAATCTCCTCCTCGTGCCTCCCGACACGACGTACGATGCGTGCAACACGACAGCGTCGATTTATGACAACTAGAAAACAATTTTTATTGCAGTACAAGACGACGGACAGATTTCTGAATGCCGGAATTCAATGCTTTGTCTTCGATTCGACAATCCCGAAATGGACGCCATGTTGGATTTTGAATTCTCGCTGTGAGTAGCTATTTATTCTACCGTCGTTTGATCACTGCTATTTTTTCAGCGAGAACAGCAAACTTTGGAAATAGCGTGAAATGGCAACAATGTTGCAGCATGTTTAAAAAATGGCTGTGTCTCTTTGTTCTTTATCCGTGTTGTTATTTATAATACATTTAATTTGTTGTCTATGACCGCATACATTTAATATAAACGGGAAACTAATCGTAAATAAATAACGGTTGCCTAGCAAATAGCTTTCGGCGAGCGAGAAGGTCTCGTTGCGTAAACGCGCTCTTATTATTGTTTGCCGGCCATTTTTAAGCTACGTGATTGCAACGTACGGTGGCGTATTGGAACAACGCTAACTATTTTTTTACAAGCGCAAAACTTTTACGAAACCGAAACAAGAGGGTCACTGGCGAGGGTGCAGTGTACCATACATCGTTCTAGGATGTAGTGTGTTGTATCTGGTGTTGGGATGCCGATATTCCTGTGTCATGAAACTTTTGTGTATGTAGAAAAAAAGTTGCTGTTTATCCCAACAAGCCACCGTAGTAACAACATGCGTTTCCTCCCGTTTGTCCCTCAAGCATCCCGCTTGTACCCCAAGTTGATGGTGACGTCACTAAATAACGCTGGTGATTGTTGCCTTCCGTAAGAGTATGCTCTTCCCGTAACGAAAAGAGTATATTGCTCTAAGTTACCACCAAACGAAAGTTTGCAGCATCTAAACCATGTGCAATGGCTGTTTGCCGTGACGTCACCATGAGTTAGCCAATGACGAACGAGAACAACGGCTGTTTGGCCGTCTGATTGGACTAGCCCAGACACGTGATATGGACGTCACAGCAAACAGCCATGGCGCGTAGTATAGCGGCATCGAGTTCTCTCCAGCGCTTGCTTGCTGCACGCAAAAAGGAATGCACAAAGAAATATCCTTTAACACAACAAACAAGCCACGTGCCTCCTTAATTACTGAGTACAAATGCATAGCTGTAAAGGTTGACGATATTATGGCCGCCATGGTAGAATATAAAAGAAAATACCATGGCGCCATCTAGTTGCAATAATATCGTTAATCTTTACAGCTTTTTCCCCAGGAGCACGAGGACGTATCAAATTTTAACTCAACAATTAAAGAATTTAAATTTGGTATGCTTGTTTATAGCGTTAATGGAAATTTCTTTGAGCATTCCTTTGCTTGCTACGAGTAAGCCGTAGACGGCGCGTGATGGCGCTAAGTGCTGTAGACTTTCATTTGGTGGCAAACCGCCTTTATTCTAAACCATGCGCAATGGCTGTTTGCCGTGACGTCACCATGAGTTAGCCAATGACGAACGAGAACAACGGCTGTTTGGCCATCTGATTGGACTAGCCCACTCACGTGATATGCACGTCACAGCAAACAGCCATGGCGCGTGGTATAGGTCAGTCATTGTAAGTCTTATCAAGTGGTCTCTTTCAAACTAATTCATTAGCCAAAACAAGAAGTGCTGGTTAGACGATGATACCTGGTTCGGTCACGATATACAAAATTAATATCGTATGTGGAAAAAGATTGAAGATTAACCATCTCCTAACCACGTATCGCATCCTATGCTAGAAGATAATATAATTACAGTGTCCGTGGCCTATCTTGAGTTCGCCCCAGAACGAACACAGATAATCGATTGTATGTTTTAGATAGAAGAGTACCTTGTTGATATCCTAGATGGTTACAAAAACAATGGCGGCCGTCGTTTAAAGCCGCTCCGCTCCCTCCAGGAAGACGTAGTCGATCAACAAATACTTGCAGGACTTAAGATACGCCGCGCACACAATAGTACCATTTCCACGCTGGACCCCGAACACCATGTATAAATAAATAAATTCGGGTATAAATTCGGTCCAAGACGAGAAATGAGCTTCTTGGGGGTTTCCCGATAACCCAAGTACAGCAAACACGACTTTATACACGTTGGCAAAAGCACGGTTTCACAAAGAGCAAACCCGACAGTCCTCTTTCCACACCCTTTCCACACTGGGCCCCGACATCGCGACCAGGGTTCGTGCTTCATTAATTTTTCCCACGCTAATTTTTCACGCTCATTTCCTCCCCCCCCTCCCTTTCCCATCTCGCCCCCTCCTCCTGCTTTCCTTTTAACACGCTGTTGTTTATCAGCGCTCCAAGAGTCAAAAGCGTTTTCCTAAAACGGACAGCGGTTTTCCGACCCTTTCCACCCTGTAATAAGAAGACGGCGTCGGCGTCTCAAGTCCCGACCTCGAGCAGGAGTTGAAAATCCGGGACGATCCCGAATCCGAGCCCTGGCCGAGTGTGGAAAGATGAGGCTTGGGCCTGGCCCGGGACAAGATCTGACGTTCTTCCCAGTCTGGAAGGGGTATAAATTAGGTCCAAGACGAAAAATGAGCTTCTTGAGGGTTTCCCGATAACCCAGGTGCAGCAAGCAAAGCACAGCCATATTGTTAGAGGCTTGGCCTACAAGCATGAGGATCCAAGGTTGAATCGTATCACCAACCTAGGTACGTAAAAAAAAGTCCTTTACCCTCTGGGCATATGTCTGTCTGTAAAAGAAATGATTAATATAATTTTTTTCGGTTATGGCAGAGTGGATGCAGTCGGAATGGTAATTAAATCGGACTTATTTTAATCAATATTTCTCTAACCTTCAGTTTAATCATCTGACGCTAGTATAGATCAGCAATTCGATTTTGAGCCTTACCAGATTTGTAGAAGTACTGGGGTTTTATTCAAACCGTGGAACACCGATCACGATCAGGGACGAATATCAAGAATATACAAAAAAAAACCGATTCTGTAGCTTTTTAAGGAGCTAGGGACGGTACGATACAAAATTTTTTTATCCTGATAACATTGTTTTAATTATCGCGATAATCGATAATATCTCGATAAAACAAGTTTTGAGACTGAAATAACCATTTTAATTTTGTTAATTAAAAAAAAAAAGTCTCGGCCGAAGCCTACAGTGTAACCTTCACGAATGTGAATTGTGTGGCACTCGCAATTTGGCCAGTAGACATGAAAATGCAAATGCAATTGTCCATTACTTCCTTATCATGTAGAAACAATTCAGCAGTTGTGCTGCTGCTTAATGTTTATACAACGCGCCATGGCTGTTTGCTGTGACGTGCATATCACGTGACTGGACTAGTCCAATCAGACGGCCAAACAGCCGTTGTTCTCGTTCGTCATTGGCTAACTCATGGTGACGTCACGGCAAACAACCATTGCGCATGGTATAAATATTGTCTGCATTAAATTAACTCCAATCATCTAAAGTGGGTAGCAACCGTATTGCACACTTGATTGGAGAGCCCTTGTAATTCCACACGCAATGCCGCAAACCGCTTGTTTCTAGCTATTACGGTTTCCGCGATATGACAATTTAAGTATTGAGGTTTGCACGATAATTCGATAAATCAGAAAAAGTGCGATGCGATAATCGACAAAAAATTACATCGTGGTATTATCGAATTATCGATTAAAATCGTGCCACGTCTAGAAGGAGCCTGGTGATTGCTAACCCTGTCTGGTAGCTCTGGTGGGGATTTTGAGAGGATCGGCTTTATAGAAAAGATCAGCTGTTTTCAAGCTGCTTTCTTCATTTACAGACGTAGTATGTCCATGGGAAGTTGATTTTTTTTTTTTAGTCTGTGTGTATTTTTTGCTCATCCAACATTTATGGAGGTCGCATGTCCTGATCTTGGAAATGGATAATAATTTTATTTAGCCTACTGATAAATTTGCGTTTCCCACATTTACAGAGGAAAACTTGAATATTGATTAACGATAATTTGTGATGTGTGGATTGCTTTATGCTCCCATAATTTACCGAGCTGGCATATCCAAGAACTTGGAAGTGGACAATCATTTTTTTTTAGATTAGTGGTTGTTTTGAGTTCCAACATTTACGGAGGAAGCTTGTGCAAAAACATGGGAAATTGGTAACTTTTGAAACTGTGGGTTGTTTGTGCTTTCATTATTTACGGAGTTAGAATCTCCATGAATTTGGAAATGGACAATAATTTGTGAGTCCATGTTTTTTTTCCCAACGTTTCAACAAGTATCGTGTCTAGGAACTTGGAATCGGCTAAGATTGTTGAGGTTGGGTGTTGCATTGCACTTTCAACATTTACGGAGTTGTAGAATTCAGAAGCAGCATCTATTATTGGCAATGTACTCTCATCTCTACCAGAAAAACCCGCCAAGTTTCTAAAAACGATCGGCGTTTGAAGGTAGTAATATCATTCCACCAGGAAAAGGCCGCCAAGCTTAACCCTTTTAGCCAAGTTAATCGCACCGAATAATACTTTGGACGTTAAATGAAAACTTGAAGATGTCTACCGCTAGAGTAGCAATCTTCTAGTTTTCATTTAACTTTCGAACTATTTTTATGTGCGATTAACTTGGCTAATAGGATTAAGCTTGGCGGCCTTTTCCTGGTTGAATGATATCACTACTTTCAACGGCCGATCGTTTTTGAAAATTTGGCGGGTTTTTCTACCAATTTTGGTTTTGGGTGGATAATATCATTAACAAAAGTTGCTCCCATGACTGGCCAAAAAACTCACAACAACATAAAGCACAGTTAAATTTTAATTGTCAGCACTGTTTTTTGGTGTCTTGTTCACAAATACAGTAAAAAAACACGAAAAACACGGAGGCCCAGCCCTTACCACCTTATCTGCTGGTGGTCATACTGAAAATTGGCGTCAGAAAAAAAAACCTCATTGACGTCACTTTCCAATACGGCCGCCACCAGTAATGTGAAAAGGACTGGTGCCTCCGTGTTTTTTATGCTTTTTACTCTATTTGTGACAAAAGCACACAAAAAAAACAGCGCCGAAAATTAAAATCTAACTGTGCTTTATGTTGTTTTGAGTTGTTGTCCAGTCAGGGAGCACCTATTGTTGTCTCACCCACTCACGAAGTTTAGTTTAGTTTAGTTTAGTTTAGTTTATTGAGCTTACACGGTCCTGTACACCACGCGCTCAAGCCTAACCTACTTAATTGCTACTTACTTACTAACACAAGAAAATCAAAGCAAATACAAAGAAGCAAGAAAACATAGAAACCAGCACGAAGTTCAATATCTTTCAACAATATCAAGTTTAACCAGGGCCGTCGTCATTTTCGCTGTCGCATAATGGAGCGGGCTCCGCTTTCTTCGCTGTTTGGATGTTTGGCTAAAAAGGGTAGTATCGGCCTTTGAAAGTGGTCGGCTAGGGAGGCCGGACAATTTTATTATGAGGTCTTGGCCCATAGCCATACACCCCAAAACAACGTTAGGGCGCGTTTATGCAAGGATAATTTTCTCGCTAGCTTTTACTTGGTTAATACTAAATCTGATGTCTGCTTCTCGACTTTACCGGAGAATGCGGCTTTCGAGTTGTCTATACGTAGTAACCATGGCAACAACGCGGACGCAAATCTTCTCGTGCCTCGCGACACGACGTACGATGCGTGCTACACGACAGCGTCGATTTACAACAAGAAAACAATTTTTTCTCTCGTACAGATGACAAACTGATTTCTGAATGCCGGAATTCGATGGTTCGCCATGTTGGATTTTGAATTCTCGCTGCGATTTGCTATTTATTCTACCGTCGATTGATCACTGCTGGAAGCTGTTTTTTTTCAACGAGAATAGCAAATTTTGGAAATAGGGTGAAATGGCAACAATGTTGTAGCAATGTTTAAAATTACTGTTACACTTTGTTCTTTGTCCGTGTTGTTATTTATAAAACATTTAATTTGTTGTCTATTATCGCATTCATTTAATAGAAACGGGAAATTAATCGAAAATAAATAACTGTTGCCTAGCAAATAGCTTTCGGCGAGCGAGAAGGTCTCGTTGCGTAAACGAGCCCTTACTCACAACTATCATCAACCATCAATCTTTTAACAATCGGATGCCTTTAACAATTAGAAACGTCTTCGCCGTCTCGTTGTTTGGATTTTGGCTCCTATTATTGGTCCATTTTATCCTGATGGTTCGTCAACCCCATGTCCGATTCCGGATCTTTTTTTTTTTGATAAACCTTGTCCGGACTCCCATGCTACTGCATGCAAAGTTTGGTTTGAATAGTCCGTGTGGTTTTCGCGCGATGCGCGGTCTAAGATTACATTGGAGTGTCTTCATAGCGAAGCTACGCTCCAAAAAAAATGACAATTATTTGTTTCTCTGGATATGAAAACGTCTGGCGTATTTTAAAGCGAGAGAACTAAACGTATGAGACCTCAACTGACATTTATTCACTTTCGTCTTTCGCAGTTTGACCAACGAAATGTCTGTTACCCTTCTTTCGTCCCTCTCCTTTGCATACACGCCGAACATTGGACTCGCCTGTCATAATGTGACAGCTGACGAGTCGGCGTGGTTGACAGGAACCGTCACGCCGATGACAACTGAAAGTGGAAATCCAGACTGCAATGTAATATCGATACATTTCAACTCCGTGACTACATCATACATAGAGGGTGTTTGCACAATAACGAGAAAGAGTGAGGCAATTTCCGCTGCCTTGGAATCCAAACATGATGAAGGTGAGCGATGGATGGGTTAGATACGTCATCGAGCAAGAGGTGTTATTATTTAGCTCCATCCAGTACCAGATTACAACCCATAACACAGGGTAGGCTGGTTTTTGCCACCAATGTGATAAAACATTCATATTATTTCTTCCATCTGCTGGTTTAAGGACCTGTCACGACATCTTCTGGGAGTGCGTTCCGTGAAATAATGGTTCTGATAAGGAAACAAGATTGTCCCCTGATTTGATTGCATGTTTTTTTTTTTGGTATAAGGAGTCAAGTAAACGCTTTTCGTTAATGATCGTTGAGGAACTTGCTGTGTCCTTTCTTCATTCTTTTCTCGTTAGGCTTTTGATTGAGTTGTCAATCAAAAAATCACTCAAAGGGTCAAAGGGTTTTAGCGAGCGTTAACCGCACCCGGTCAATCTGCCCGACGCAGCCCTAAGGTCTGTCTGCAACACCCGGAAGGGACTCTCAGATGGTCGCCCACCCAATCATTTATCCTACACTTTCAACAATCAGTGTTCATAACAATGGCAGATGTATCCGTAGTTTGTAACAATCAAACATGGGTTCAAGTATAACGACTGGTTTAATGTTACGAGAAGCTAGCCACAAAGATTGAACGTCTAGAGGGAAGATGGTCCACTACGAGTTCCGGACGGTTTGTTTCTCGGAAAATACATTGTATTTGGACCGTTTTGTGACGTCATTTCCGTGTATCGAGTTTCCGTTTCCGCAACATGGAGTTTCCGTTTCCATTTTATCTGAAAGACGTGACTAGTGGAATTCCACACAACGGAGTTTTAAAAAATAAAAGCTCTCTGTTTACAGTTGTTAGCCCTTGTTGTCGCCAAAAAAAAAAAAACCCAACAAACTTGTAAAAAAAGATGGGAAAAAGCGTTTACTTTAGTAAAAAAGCTAACTATAATAAACGGAGATTATATTTTATGAGTTTTCCGTTTATCGAGCAAGCCAACAGTCTCATTTTATAGTAGACGCGCTTCCTTGCAGTTCTTTGATTGGCTCGCATTGTTGATTTCGCTTCTTCCGGTGTGAAAATGGCCGTCTCCTTTCCTCAACAAGGCCACCTTCTTCGTCCAATCCTACTTCTGAATCCCAAGTAAATTTGTAATCTGAAAAAAGGCATATTGGTGCTTCTTTTCCTACGAATTATCGTTCGTCTTTGGCTAGCCAGTCTGGTTGAATCTTCATCCGCGTGTCGAATTTCTTCTAACGGAACTAGAAAAGGTCTGAATCTAATACAGAATAAGTCTTTCAACTTTAAATACTGCCCACGTACAAATACTTCGTCAGTTATTCCTGGCTCGACTACAGTAGCGGCCGGATCTTGGATGAAAAATAGCGAACGAGACTGAGTTAGCCAATATGGCCGCTGATGCGATTGGTTTGTCTTGTTGCCGCATTTTGTTAACCGAGGGCGACACCTTCCGTACAAAAATGCTGCCTGCCTTGAAATACTTTCTGGAAAAACGAACATGTCGCTATTTATTAAAGCGCTATGACCAGTCGAGAAATTTCACAGCTTTGTGGCAAAAATACGGAAATTTATTTATTTGTATGTATAAGCTATTTTCGGGGTGATTACGGCATTAAGTTAGTGAATTACTAAGCTTTTTGTCAGCTGCCGCTATTTGGCAGTGGATGGCGGGGCGCTCCGGACAAAAATTCACCGATACGATTTGGTTAGCCAATTCTCGAACAGACCTCGCAGAAATGAAATGGACCAAATTATGGCGGCCATTTTGTCTACCGCCCTAATATTGTTGTAGGTTAGGCCGTACAGTTTACTGGCCATGGTTATTGTCATTGGTTTTGGTACTAAACGTTCCCAATACGTAAGCCTTACCGCTGTTTCATCGCTAGGCCTAAGGTTGATGCGGAATATTATCGAATTCGAACCTGGTTTTCAGTGATACAAAATGAATGCAAATGACACGCGAGCGAACAGAATTGTGTATAACTGTATTGGAGAATAATTAATAATGCTATACACATCAGGTGCGGTGCGCAGGTCGAAATATTATCTGGAAAATTTATGAACGTATCCCGCACATGTGATAGCGATTATCACGCCATTATTGGTGACCTATCGCGTGGAAAATGCCGACATTGAGATACGAAGTATTAATGATGTCAACATTGTTGTTGTTGCAACATTTCCAAAGGTTAAACCCATGTTTCCATGCAATTTCGTGGCGGCTTTAAAGGGAGTTTGTCAATGCCAAATGAATCTAGTTATTCAGATTTTTAAAGCAGTATTTAAAGAGCGATCACCAGAGCATGGTTGGGATTGCAAACTAACGCGCGATGTAGATGCCACCTCCTACCACCCATCACCAAGGAATCCAAACAGCCTCGATACCGTTCATGTGGTCGCGTTCAACAGCAATTGTGGCAGAACAGAAATTGTATCATTCATTTTGCGATACGTAATAGTTATAGCATCCCTTGGTGAACTGTATCCCACACATGGCCAATCCGCCAGACGCCATCGAGGCGTAGTTCGAGCGGATTGGCCATGTAAGGGATATCACCCATCGGCTCATAAATCCGATACAGTTCGCCACGGGTGGTGTAACTAATTTATCTCACCGTCCCTATACCTTTCGAAATGAAAAACAAAATTGCTCGGGTAAATGGAAAGTTTGCTTTCACACCTGTGTTGTTTATGCAAACATTACGTCGTCACATTTGCATAATTTTGCAGTGATGCAGTCAGGTTTGCGGCCGATACCATTTGAGCGGGGGGGGGGGGGGGG
>JAHWFP010126116.1:0-12084 GCA_023313725.1 Lithobius niger | reverse complement strand
GTGTCTCGAGGGTGCATGATTTTCTATAAAAGAAACGTTTTCGTGTGGCGATAGCCAATACCACCTCACTTTAGAGGCAATGATATGAATATCACGCACTGTGAAGTGTGGTGATATGGGTTACATCGCTGATCGTTTTTAGCATTGTGAAAGTTAGGGACCGTGGGATCAACAGGAATACGATTCAACGGTTAAAATGTGTACACACGTACGGTACGCACCGTCCTGAATACCGTGACTATACATTTTTTAATCGTGGTGAAGTCTGGTTGGTACATAATAATTTTTTTTTTTTTGTACATGACGTCAGATGCCTTCTAATTAGAAAATAAATTCTTCATTTGGGGTACTCCTTCAGTTAAATATGGTGGCATTTCGCTCAAGAGAGCATGCGCAAACGGGGTTCGTATAGAATTATGGGATCGAACGAGAGTCAGATACGGCATCGAGCGATGGGATGGCGAGAAGAACAATTTCAAATCCTAAGCCCCACTATTTCATGACCGTACTACTTTTTAACGAGATAGAACTAGGCAAAGGCTGAAGGTAGAAAACATGTGTCACAAACCATATGCACTGGCAGACTTGTAGTAGGTTCTATCATACAAAAACCCAATAAGGAACCCGTCAAATTTCGCCATAGAAAGTAGTGATAATCAGAGCCAAAATGGCTGCAACCGAGTTTGTGGTTCGAACCGTGCTCACTTGGTTGGGACGGAAAACTCGATGGCAGCCATTTTGGCTCAGATATCACACACTACTTTGGGGTTGATGCGGCAATAGTTCCACTTGGGTTCGCGACCATGAAGAGCCACATTGGGGACGGCAGGTAGAAAGCCAAGGGGGGATGGGGGAAGAAAGTAAGTACTCTTTCGCCCCTCTTGCTAGAATTGACCAATCCATCCCTTTTGGCCGGTTGGACTCTACCTCATGCGAAAATGCACCAGTAACAGTGAACCGACAATGGACCAGCAACCACGTAGCATTCCGGATGCTGGGTTAGCATATTTGGAACCCAACATTGGGCGTAGCGTTGAAGACACAGCCTTTTCAAAAAAGTAGCGTTCTAGTAGTATTTTAGAAACATTGAACAATTTTAGCAGCATGACCTATTCAAAATTAAAGCTGAAGTAACCACTTTTTTTTTTTACCTGGTGAACTGAACTAATAATTGGTGCTCAATCAACGTCAAATGCATCAGAAGGCCCATTTTTCCTTAAAGCACATTTTGACGGCTATTGCCCACCGTACAATTGTTTGGCATACCCTCGAAAGCAAATGCACCAGCACACTTTTGCTTTTGCCCTACCTGTAGGTGGCTTTGGATGGTGGCCCATTTCAGTACTCTCCAACCCAGATTTGTATAAAATGTACAGTCTTTCCTCACACTAATTTTTAGAAACGTATAAATTTGGGTAACATTTTTGGAATCAGTTTTTTTACGGGGTTCCCACCAACCTGGAAAACTTAGGGAATTCTGCGAATTTTCACACGAAAAAACCTGGAAAAAGTCAGGGGAGAAACAAACTGGACTTGGAGGCTAATTGTCAGAGCTGCAAAATCTTGTAAACAAATAAAAACTCATCCAAACTTATCGAAGGGCTAAGCCTACATTAAACCCCCCAATTAAAAAAAAATGTTGTTCTATTTTGACACCTAAAAACTTCATTATATCTGTCTATACTCTTTTACACTGTGTAAAACCAGTAAACAAGTAAAATTGGTAAAATGTGTTAAAAAGGTTCCCCCTGAAATTAAGGTAAATAGCCTAGAAAATAACCACAACTACTCTGAGAAACCTGGAAACCTCAGGAAAATTTATATGAGTATTTTGGCGGGAACCTCGTTTTATTGCCAGTAATACGCATATACAAAGGATTTTTTTTAAAGGGACATAAATCCTTCCGGTACGTCGTGCGACCCGTTAGGACTAGCATTTGCAACGTTTACAGAGGTTATAGAGTTAATGTCGCAAAATCATATCGCACGAAAGAAAAAACAAGAAAATAAATGCGTTGGCAACATTTACATAGGTTTTAACAAATGTCGCAAAACTGAGTTATACAGGAAAGCCAACATGGATGCATGCGCCTTTAATTCTGGTAGAATTTTTCAAGTTTCATATCTGGTCACGCTGATCGGTAAAGACAAATGCGTATTGTGTGCGCGGCGTATCTTGAGTCCTGCAGATATTTAATGAGCGCCTACGTCTTCCTGGAGGGGAGCGGCTTTAATCGACGGCCGCCATTGTTTTCGTAACCATCTTGGATATCAACAAGGCACTCTGGTACCAAAAACATACAATCGATTATCTGTATTCGTTCTGGGGCGAACTCAAGATAGGCCGCGGACGCTATAAAAACATGTATGGTGTAGACGCATAAGTGGTGGTTGTATTGCCCCAGTTTGCAGGACAGTTTAAAGTTGGGGGAGATGGGACCCACAGAGGGTGGGGGAAGGGGATTGGTGGTGGGGGAGGGGGAATTGGGGGGGGGGTTGCTCGGCGCGAACCACAATTGCTTCAATTGCAGCCTAACTTTTTAGAACTGTCTCCTTCTTCTCCGGGATTTCCTCTCCTCGAAAAGTGAAATTGACCGAGAAGGTTCAAATTAGGTTTTATGGGCGAGACAAGGTTGGAATTGTAGAGCCCTTTTCAGCTGGAGGAGACGGACAGGCACTGGCACATAGACGGAAGTACAGAGAGACAGAACGAAAAGAAGGTCTTAAAGGATGGTAACCGGAAAAGGAAAAGCATAGGAAGAAGAGTGTGGAAAGGGGAATTGGAAAAAAAAAATAAGGAGGGATATTTCTGCAGCAGAACGCCGTTGCCACCATCGGGAAGGATTTGAGTTGGTGATAATTTAAGAGTTGAAGACGTGTGCTTGGGACGTTGGTAGGGGGTCGGGGGAAGGATCAAGTTTCGTTTTTGCTGCAATGAACTGTACAGTGATGCCTTCCTTTTTCGGGATATTAAAATAGCAGACGATTGGTTGGTATAGCTCCATCCAGGCTGAGGAAAGCGATACAGTAGTGTTCAAAAGGGCCGTCTGTTGTCTCTTGTTACCGGGATGAATATTTCGCTGAAAAACAGTATAGGGCAGTGACACGACGTAGTATTATTGTATATAACTCTATGTTGGAGCCTTAATGTAAGGTGCAAGGTGCACTGGTGGGGAAAAAGAAGAGCGTATTACTGAAGCCAATGCTATTAGACTGGATTTCTTAGGCCTAAAACGCGCGATTTTTGTCGATTTGATGGCAGTTGCTGACATTTTTAAGCAAGTGGAATCTTTTTTTTTAAATTACAACCTAAGGAGCATACGGGATTGGAGAAAACAACGGTTTTTTTAAGCCTACGAAATCTACTCTCAAAGCACTGGCTTGACTAGAAGTGCCGTTGTTTAACCCACCATTTCAATCTAGTGCCCCTTGCAGGTATCTCTCTTGTAGCAATATGACGTCACTTGACGCTGCTCTCTTAGCTATTATTTGCCTGTGGAAAATGACGGCAAGTTATGTAGCTGCACACATTTATTTCGCTTCAAAGCTTTCCATTAGCTGCATTGGAAACCTTCTTACAAGAGTGATAATCTGTGTTGGAGAGTAAACGCGTGTGGAACAGACAACCTATAGGGCAGTGACACAACGTAGTATTATTGTGTACAACTCTATGGTGGAGTCAGTAACTGGGTTAGCTGCAAGGTGCACTGGTGGGTAAAAAGAAGGTCGCCTTACTGAAGCCAATGCTATTGGACTGGATTTCTTAAGCCTATAACGCGCGATTTTTGTTGTTGGAGAAAACAACGTTATTTTAAGCCTAAGAAATCCGCTCTTAAAACACTGTCTTGACTAGAAGTACCGTTTTTTCCCTTACATTTTAATCTAGTGCACCTTGTAGCTATTACCTCCAAATTGTATCTCTTAGCCAATATGACGTCACTTGACGCTGCTCTTTTTTATAACGTTCCTTCTCCAATATTCCAGTGTATAATATGGCGCAACCAGTGGAGACTTATTTTCCGATGTACTTTGAAGGCTTTACACATTTATTTTGATTTAAAGTTGGAATAACCGTGTATGCGAGGTTTGCATGGAGTGTGATCTTTCTGGAGCCTCCCCCTACGGCTGACCGGGCCTTTTTTGACGTTGTCGGCTCTTGTACGTTTGACATCGATTGTACGCCATACCGCTTCCTATCGCTTTAGACTGCTGGCAGTCTGTTCTGAACTTAGCACGGATATAACCACTATAGCTAACGACGGGATTGATCTGCTCACTGAAAGCCGCCTGCACGATTTCCTACAAAAATAGCACGTGGGACAGTATTCGGATAGCCGAAATCTGCGTGATTTTTGTAATTTTTCTTTGTTCATGGAAACGCCAATCTCCAGAATTCCTTGCACAAGTTTTCACGGGAACAAATTCTCAGTCTAGTAGAGCACCGTGGGTCCCCAAACTTTTCAAACTGAGGGCCGTATAGCACTGTTGCTTATCTTTTGCGCGCCGGAATTTCTCTAATCTGGTCCTATTTGGGTTTCTGCAGTAGCTATTCATTCCCCCCCCCCCCCACCCCACCCCCCGGTATAGTGAGGAGTGACCTTGCCCCAATACCAAACACTGGTTATTCCACCTCCTCCCAAAAGTTACAGTTGCTCCTCACTGTTGGCAGTTTATCGATGTTGAGATTTAAAAGTGGAAGCGCCATTGCTAAGTAGTGCATGCAGATGCTCATCAGCCATTACTGAACAAAGTCGAGATCTTCGTAATTTCGAAAACGTATCCTTCGCTTCAGTAAGGGGAAACGAAAATATACCTTCAAAAGGATAAAAAAAAACTGAAAAATCGCATTTATTAAACATAAAGCACGGGGCGGATAAAAGTGCTACGCGGGCCACATATGGCCCCTGGGCCGTAGTTTGGAGACCCCTGTCTAAGTAGAGGGTAATGTGTTTCATTTGGTAAGGGTGCACCTTGCGCGTAGTTATCGCACGCACCGTGGTGCACTCGGCTGCCATCCAGTCGTGCAGAGCCAGGCCTCAAGCTGCACTTGTGTCTGACTTCTAGCGCCACTGAATGCAGCCGCCCGCAACGGGCCGGATATATCGCCGCGCATATATATGGAAGTCGATTTCGCGGCAGTCAACAGATTGAACCCGGCACTTGAAGTGAGAGGCTGTCCTCCCATGTTCGAGCCCGAGCACGGAGGAATCCCCAGGCTCCAACCCTGGCTTGCCTGGCCAAACAGACTATAGTGTCCGCGGCCTATTTTGAGTTCGCCGCGGAACAAACATAGATAATCGATTGTACGTTTTTGGTAGCAGAGTGCCTTGTTGATATCCAAGATGGTTACAAAAACAATGGCGGCCATCGACTAAAGTCGCCCCCTCCAGGAAGACGTAGCCGCTCATAAAATACTTGCAGGACTCAAGATACGCCGTGCACATACGTCAAACTTCTCTACACCACGGCCAAGTTGAGAAACGAGGATTGTTGATGGTAAGGTTTACTTGCCGTTTACTGTATATCTTTATACTAATCGGAGTTACAAGCGAAGTGTTTGAAGTTCGAAATATTACATACTGTAAATCGACCATTAAAGGTACATTCCTCCCAGCGCCATTTTTCTCGATCCTCCACATCAAGTACGGCCCCAAATGTCTATTTACTCGCCGTTAGTCTTTTCCTTGCTAAAAATCCGATTTAAAATGTGGCGTCTAGGAGATTTTCTGTTGAATATTTGGGAACTATATTTACTGTATTCTACACGTATATATGATCCTTTGTGCGCCTACAATAACCTTGAAGTTTCATCTGTGTGTGCGCGTGTATTAATTTTAATCGTTTGCTAATAATTACTATGAGATCAAAAATCTAAAAGACTAATGCGGTAAAAATTAAAATTAATTATGCCAATAGATTGCCGAAGAAAAATCATAATATACTACCCTAAAAAATTATAAATTGCGACGTTAAAATACGAGAATCATTCCGGTTTGTGACGACACAATCTTTAACTTGATGCTGTTTCGTATACTATTCCCAAAGCCAGCTGAGATAGCAGCTGCGTTCCTTTATACTATTTCAGTTGACCTTGGCGATGGACATGCGCGGAGGCGCGCTGCGCGTGGCTGTTATAAGGCAGGCAGAATGTGTCTTTAAGGTATCAAACAAGCTCAGAATTTTTATTTACGGTACAATCAATGGATTATTTTTAAAAAAAATTGTGTTCATGTGTATTTTTAGCTGCAAAATCGATGATGAAACTAAAGTTTTGAGGACTGTATGGTCACTGGCAAGCTTTTTATTGATCAAAGGGTGAAGGGTAAGGGAGGTGGGGTATTTCTTCTTCTTTCATACTTGATATCTAAAAGTGCGGGGTACAGGCAGACTGGAAGTGTATATGAATGTTTTTATAAATGTTTAAACGTTTTACCGGCAAATTTGAAGAGACCATGACCGTATAGCATCGAGCACAGCTTCTCGGTTATCAAAAACGTTAAAAGTATTTTACTTTCTAGGTTTAAAAAAAAAACGTTAGTGGTGACTTGCATAACGGGGCAGGGCACAACGTATTGGTAAAAAATATTTTAAAAGCAAACATAAAAAAAATCTTAATAATTATTCTTGTCAAGTTTGAAGTTTCTGTTCACGATTTAAAATCGTTCACAGTTGTTTTTACACTCGTTCATGTACAGGCCTATAATCGTGAATTCAGAGGAGAAAGTACAGACAGGTATTCCCCCTCTGGTGAAATGTCTAAAATGTGCAAAATGTTGGTCTTGAGTTTGTTTTTGCAAAATGATAAAATCAAAACTAAGGGGAAAATCTTTACCTATAGACAGACAAGCTTGAGGACTGCTGTCTAGCATATGCAGCAATCTTCCTGATCTTCAGTTCCAGCACTAGGAATTTTGCAGAAGACATTCTGTCTACAAGAGAAATAAAAAAGATAATAAAAGAAAGGTATTGACTGGGTCCAAATACGTTGGATCTTGCTTAATGACGCTGTGGCATCTCGTTTTATTTCTTTTATTTTTGCTTTCTCTCTTTCTTTCTTTCCTTTTTTTCTTTCTGTTTCGTCTTTTCTTGGTCGTCCCTGGAGGAGTCTCTTTGTTGAGCAGTTGTATAGAAAAGGAGGAGGAGGACGACGACAGGAATTTCCGGAATTGGAATGATGTTGGATGGACGGCTTAAAGGGAAATAAAAATCGTTTTGACTTCTGAATTGGAAGAAAAAAATTTGGAAAAAGTAAGGAAAAGCGGTATGTTTTCGTCCAAGAAGTATTCGTAAATTACTGCACCACTTTACCTCCCTCTCCTGCTCCCCCACCTCCCCCCCCCCCCCCCCCAACTCTTCCTGTGCACATTCAAGGAACGAAAATATTTCGGACTTAGTGAATTCTGGGATAGGTCCAGCAACAGCAAGTGATGTCTTCTCCCCAAAGCTTTCTACAATGATAGTTTTCAGGTATTAAGCGCGCGTCATTCCACGGCGTTACTTTATCTGATCCATACGACACAAATGTTATACGTCTTTTTACTACAGAAAATCGACGAATTGAGTTGGATGAATTGAAGGTAACTTGTGAAGACGGCCACGCTTTTACATCGTTGTCGAAATATAAAGTAATTGTGTTTGTGTTGTACATTGCTGCACCACATACGGCAACGCCTATATAAAAACGTCGTCTTTAGAATGTGGTTTGAGGCTATCTGTCTTAAACTTTTAAAACGTTTTGTGTGTTCGGAAACTTGGCTTAAAAAATCTTGAAATCTTGAGTTTGAGGACTTCTGCGGAAGAGCGTTGCTTTTATACTGTATATAAAACATGCGAGCACCGGGATGCCTGTTTGTGTTTCTCGAATTATCGAAACATTTTCGTAGTAACCTACTTGAAGTAAAGTAATTTCTGAATTGCACTTAATTTAAAAACAAAAATGTTTAAAAGGGTTTTTTAAAAAGAAAATCTTCAACGCGATTTGTAAAGATCAGTTTTCTCAAAACTTAGTGCAGAAACGGCGACTAAATCCCTTTCTAAACAAAACTGTATAGGGATTCCTGCCAAGTTCGTCGTCGTTCGGAAAAAAAGTAACAAAGTTTAGTCGCATTTATTTAACTTTTTTTTACGAAAGCTGTCACAGTAAAAACTAGTTCTTTGAGAGATGTAAACAGGCACTACGGCAGCGTAAATACTTCCGTTCTGGGGACCCCGCCTTGCAAGCCGATTGGGGAGCATACGGCGCTCCCCCAGAACTCCCTTCCTGTTTTGTCGGGCTCCTTCCAAAACACTTGCTAGTTTCAAGTTAAAGGGCCGGGGCTACCGACTATACTCCAATCTTAACAAGCGCTCTTATGTACGGTTTAAAAAGGTTTTAAATTTTCTTTCCGGTATGGCGGCCACTTTCGAAAGTAAAACAACAACAAAAAATGACAACATTTAGACTGTCAATAATTTTTTGTAGATTTTTCCTCTTAGTTCTCCGCACAGAAGTTTAGGATTTTTCTATTTTCTAAACTTGTTATAAAAGTAGAGTTGGGCTCCCTTTCATTTTGAGACGGAACTTTACTACTTACACCACTCAAATTGTCAAAACTGGTTGGCAAAATCTGAAGGTTGCTTTGGCAAAATGGATGCCCCCCCCCCGCGCCCCCCCCCCCCCCCCCCAAAAAAAGAGTAACTTTCGATATGGCCCAGTTCTTCATTCAGTTACGACAGGGCTCCCAAACCTAAATGGAAAATTTTCTTTTTAATTTTACGACAAAACGGATCCCGATTTTTATGACAATTTTGTGACAAATCGAGATTTTGTTTTCATTTTTAACCCACTTAAGGAGGATATTATTTTTAACCGCATTTTTTGTTTTTAACACACTTGGCGTTGAGTTGGGAGTGGTCTAATAAAATGAAAATGTAAACTACAGTTTTTTTATGACACCTTCAAAGATCCTAAAAAAAGTCTTGAAACCCCTCTCCCCCACCCCACTTAGGTCCAAAACAACCTGGTGGCGGCCCCCCCCCCCCCCCACACCAAAATAAGCAATTCTGATTAGGACCATTCAGGCTACCTGCGGATGATATCCTTTAACCAAATTAAATAAATCTTAGTCCAGTTTTGAAAGGACAGGCTGGATTAACACATATTCTTGAAAAACCTTGAAAGATGTAGTTTTTAAACCTTGTTTGTAGCTCATATTATTTTTAGAAGTCAGAAGTTCGCATCAAAACCTCGTAAACATTGCAAGAGAGGAGGGGGACAAGGTATCTTTAGAAATCTTGAATGTTTACAGCATTTTCTAACAATTTCTATTATTTTATGATGTTTATGACACAAAACAAAAATTTATAACAAATTTATGACATTTCGTTAAAATCAAAAAATATCATAAATCTATCTTTATATATAATACGCTTAGGTTGGGCAAGCAAATTCATCATTATTATGCACTACAATGAAAGAGGGTTATAGTCAAAGAGGGCGAGCGACCGACAATGTCAAACAAACAGATGTGGCCTATAACAATCGACATATTGCATTAATAAAGCTAGCTCTTAAGAGCCGACTTGGAAGAGTTTCAAAGTTGGTTGAGTAACAATCACTGCATGCACAACCGTTGTTGGGTTTGTTGGGCTTGGTATCAGAACCGAGAAACGTCCTTCATTGAAAATAAACATTTACTTCCATAACACAAGTCAGCAGGGGTTCAAAGAGGGAGCAGAGATGGGGATATTCAGACCACACAATAGGGGAAACCGGGGCCCACTACAGTGTTACGCTCAGGTATGCGGGAACCAGCTAGCCGGGGTATGTTACGCCGGGGGTACAGCTAGTGTTAAGAATTTTATGACAAGTGGGAGCCCTGTTACCACTCTCACAAAAAAGGGTTAAACCAAAATTCTTTTCTCTGAACTGTTGACTAAATAGGGCAGCAAGGTTTTTGTCATCTCTGTTGCTCCTATAGTGACGTTCCTTTGATTCAGCCCGTCATCGCTTGTAGGGATTGATCCAGAAACTAGCTACGCGCTCCATCGACAGATTTTCAATAGATTTTCAATTTTGAGTTGAAGAGCGCCGTAATATCCCAATGTCAAATTTGAATTGATGCATTTCTACGCATGACTCCTTTCTGTCTGCTTTCCCACCGATGGCTTTCGTATAGTTGCCTAGACAACGCAAGCAACGACTGCCCCAATTATGTTCGGCATGACAAATATTAACAAAAAGGATATTTTTTCATTTTCGGCGCTATATTTAGAGGAATTTGTAATGTCGTGTCGACGCCTCTTTACCGTCTGAAAAAGCTTTTATGATTTGAATTTTTTTGAGTGTGAATTGTCGCCTTATAGTAGAAGCTCTACTCCACTGATTTCAAATAAAAAGCAAATTTCAAAGTGATTGACCTGAGCCTTCGACAAGTGTACGCCAGTTAAAAAAAAAAACTGGTTTACGTCGCTTTCGTGGGTTGAACGAGTGAACCCTTTTGTCATGGTAACGGAGAAGTGTTCTTCCATGACCTTACGGTTTTGTTTGTTTTCTCGTACAGCCGTTGGCTTCCATTAATCCAAACACCTGGAAGTCACAACCAGATAAATTCTTCTCTTAGACGAATTTTTCCCTTAGATGAATAATTCTTCTGTTTTGACAAATTCTTATCCGTTGTAATTGAGAATAGAATGTTGCTAGCTTACGTATTCTGCGATTGTTTTCTCGGTTCTTCAGCCGCATCTTCGGCGATTATTCTCTACGGTTCTTCAACCGCATCTTCTGCGATTATTCTCTACGGTTCTTTAACCGCATCTTCTGCGATTATTCTCTACGGTTCTTCAACCACGTCTTCTGCGATTATTCTCTACGGTTCTTCAACCACGTCTTCTGCGATTATTCTCTACGGTTCTTCAACCGCATCTTCTGCGGTTATTCTCTACGGTTCTTCAACCGCGTCTTCTGCGATTATTCTCTACGGTTCTTCAACCGCATCTTCTGCGATTGTTCTCTACGGTTCTTCAACCGCATCTTCTGCGATTATTCTCTACGGTTCTTCAACCGCGTCTTCTGCGATTATTCTCTACGGTTCTTCAACCGCATCTTCTGCGATTGTTCTCTACTGTTCTTCAACCGCATCTTCTGCGATTATTCTCTGTGCGTCTTCAGCCGCAGACAATCTCTGTGGTTCTTCAGCCGCATCGTATGCTTTTATTCTCTGTGGGGCCTTTAGCCACATCTTCTGCAATGATTGTCCGTGGTTCTTCATAGCCATAGACAATCTCGATGGTTCTCGGCCACATCTTCTGTGCCCGCTGCGATGTTGTGGTTTTGTTGAATGTGTTTAAGTGAACAAGACAGAAGTAAACTGCCGAAAATTTTTGATTTTACCGTATGTGTACCGTGGCTCCTTCAATGCCAGTCAGGGGCTAACCCCTCAGTTCTTATTCACCCCTTAGGCTTGTCTTGCGTCTTTGCCCTCAGGTTCTTTTAGGGCTGGCACTTCCTGGTGCACTGGGCCCCTGGGGGAGACCAATGGAATATTGTGGCCTCTTTCATTATATAGGAATTTGTTACACAATATGATGCAATGTGAAAGACTGTATATAAAATTGTGTTAAAGGCTTCCCACACATGCGTGAACCTAATTTCTCGTGCTAGGCTTTCCTTTGGTTTTTCTTCTCATCTCTCCTTTTGCTTGACGAACGCGGACCCATTTAGGGTCTTATCTTCTGGCCTTTTGCAGGTTGGGCCTATTTAAAGGACAATTACATCCATTTTGACATGCATGCTTAACTTTTGGATCATTTACACAATAACTAAACACAAGAATTGCGGTAGGAATACGTTACGTACGTCCGTTACAACAATTTAATTATTGCATCAGCAAAACACGACACGGAGACCGCCATTGTTTTGCTGGAACGCGCAGAAATTAATGACGACAGATGTCACTCTTAGATTTCGATTCGCAGCCGATTGAGATAGCTCTATTGGCTGTGAGAGCTCGAGCGTCCGAGGGCCTTAGCTGGCCACTACAACTGTCGGCCAGCTAATGCCTTCAGACGCTCGAGCTCTCACAGCCAATAGAGCTATCTCAATCG
>JAHWFP010126115.1:41922-61466 GCA_023313725.1 Lithobius niger | reverse complement strand
GATGCAAACGGACCCCCTCCGCATCCACTCCTCAAGGATCCTTCCCTTGTTGTCAGTATTAGGTCCTCCCCACTGGACATGGTGGCTGTTAAAGTCGCCCAGCAAGAGGAACGGGGCAGGAAGCTGTCGAACCAGGTCCTCCAGGTCACCAACCCCAAAGACCTCATCCGGTGGGAAATAAAGCGAACAGACAGTAATATCCAATTGGAAAGAAACTCGAACTGCTACCGCCTGAAATCTAGTGTGCAGAGGCACACTGGCATGCGGCTGAGAGTGTTGAACCAGCACTGCAACACCACCATGTGCACGTGGCACAGGGTCTGCATCCAGACGGTAGACAGAGTAACCCTTAACAACCGGATTATCCGACGCCTTAAAGCAAGTTTCCTGAAGGCAGCAGCACAGAGGTCGCCAATGCGACAAAAGCAGCCGCAGCTCTTCTGCATGGGTCCGATAACTTTGACAGTTCCACTGAACGATGGTATGCGCAGGCATTAGGGCGGGCTTAAGACAACACCATCCTCCTCAACTCCTCTTCTGGGCGATCCGAAAACATCTGAATCCTCACCCGAATCAAAAGATGGAGTGAGGTTCAGAACAAAGTTGTCCTCGGAAGGAGGAAAAAGTTCCGGAGAATTAGAACAGGAAATCTCTTCCTGCTCCATGGGCAGAGTAGTATCACAATGTTGAGGGGACGCAATGGCCCCTCAGCAAGCTGGCCGTTCAACGACCGTTTCACCGTCTCTCCCGGTGGAGACGTCTTCACAGGCGGAGTTGAGGCTTTACCAGCAGAAGCCTTCTTCTTCGACGGCTTCTGTGGCGCACTCCGGGCAGGCGGAGGCTTAGCCGAAGCCTTCACCTGCCTGGGAACAGCTAGAGCATCAGGAACAGGAACAGTAACAGGAGCAGAAGCAGAAGCATTTGCAGGCTGGGCAGAAGTCGATGGCACGGCAGCAACCGGGTCTGGAGGACCCAAAAGACCCTGCAAAGATGGATGTTGCTGGGTCAACAAAGTAACAAGCATGCCCACCGTCCTCGTCAAAGACCTGAGCTCAGCGCGCAAATCCGCCAAATCAGCAGACTCACTAATTGGGCCAGGCAATGGCGCACTGCACACCTGGGCAAAAGAACGCGTTAGCGTCGGCGCCGATAGTTTGGCTTTCTTCCGGGCCTCCGAGTAGGAAAGCCCGTCCTTCACCTTCAATTCCTGAACACGACGTTCCTCAACATAAACATGGCAGTCCCGTGAAGAGGCCTGGTGCTGACCACCGCAGTTGACGCAGCGTGCCGGGGCAGCACAATCAGTGCCCTCATGGGCTGCCTGAGCACAGCTAACACAAGTTGGCTTAGCCTTACACGAACCGCTGGTATGACCAAAGCGTTGACAGCGGTAACATCGCATTGGGTTCGGGACATAACATCTGACCTTCAACCGCAGGTAACCGGCAGTAATGTGCTGCGGCGCAACCGGCGAATCAAAGGTCAGGAAAAAGGTGTCAGTTGGCTGGGCACCATTCTCGCCTTTCCGCGTCAAACGCCTAACGGCCGTAACGCCTTGCGACTTGAGTTCGTCCAGGATGACATCATCACTGAGACCCCTCAAATCAAAGCACGTCACGACCCCCTTACTGCTATTTAAGGTACGATGCGGCTCCACACGCACCGGGCATAACCCCAGTGCACTCGCCTTCAAAAGCCTCTTTGCCTGAGCATCGTCCGCAGCCTCCACAAGGTATCCCCCAGCACGGAGCCGAGAGACACTCTTCGGATCTGAACCACAGATCCCCTTTAGCGCTTTGTGGACAGCGAAAGGACCGAGTTGTGTAACATCTCGGCCCTCACCTGTCACCACCAGGAACTTCGGGACTTGGTCCCGACCCTTACGAACGTCTGGTAACTGGGCACTAGGCCCAACCATCTCAGGTTCCCTCCTCTGGCGCTTGCTAGTGCGGCGAGGAGGGGAAGAATTTTGGGGGGAAGAAGATTTTGTGGGGGAGGGGAGGGAAGAAGTTGCCATATAGAGCAAAAAAGAAGTCGCGGCGGTGCGCTCCCCAGAAAAGAAAGCCCCGCGCGGCACTCGGGTGATGCAGGGCCGGAAGCCGCATATCCAGGGCCCTGCACCAGGAAGCTAACGCCGCCGTCTATCTCGGCGAGGTGGCAGCCTAAGCATGCTGAGAGGCGAGGCCACCAAGGAAGCCGTACACACCACCTCCCTCGATAACCCAAACAGTTCGGGTCCGTGATGCAGATGGATACAGCACAAGCCACCTCCCCACATCGACAGGACCCGAAAGGTCATAGCCGATTGACCTTAGGCCGGCTCGCCCAGGCCACCCGTCCTCCGGAATAAGGAGCCAAAGCCCGAAAGCCAGGATCTCCGCCTCCACGGATTACTAGGTTGCAGCACACAGCCAACATGCTGGGGGATGAGGATGAAAAGCCCAGTGGCCAGAATGGGCAAATCGGAATCAAACCCAAAAGGGGATTCAAACCGCCAAACATCTTCTAAGCAGCCACCCCGGGCCTGGTTTGTCCGGATGTCCCTTTACCTCTTTCGGACTAGTGCTTGCGACGGGTGTTAAACCTGCCCGCCATACACACCGTAGGCGCACTCGCAAACCGTAGTGTTGAGGTTGCTAGTGTTCAAGACGAACTAAAACCCTCCGCCACGCAGACCCTTGGCACACTAGCAAACCGTGATCTTGGGTTCCCTTTTAGTCGCTTCCTATGACACGCAGGGGTACGGTGGGCTTATTCTACCCCCAGCCCACAGGGGGTATGATCCATCTGGGTTCCTCGACTGCAGAAGTACTAAACACGTGCCAGGTGAAACTAGTGCTTTGGGGCGGTTTGTACTATCATAATTACAAAGTCTGAAACCCAAATCCTCGTTCATTCCTCCATCTTTGTAGTTGAAAAGACTTAGTTTCTGGTCGTCAGATGCCATGACGTGCAGAACGTGCCACGAAACACTGTGTAGTACGACTTTGCCATTTGCATTGCAGCGGTATTAATTGTCACATCGTTGTTGTTTTCTCTTAATTTTAGACAAGGCCCATGATATGTTTAAAGGAATAGTAAACAAGAAACCCTCTTTTGGAATCGGCTCCTTTACCATCGTGTCGAGATGCAATTTAAAGCACTTGTTAGCGGTTAAATTAGCTCCTACAGATTCGGTACTATTTAGTGCCTAACAGTTTTCCAACAACGACACTTGCTCGCTCGACTCGTACATGTGCAAGGCTTTCATGAGACTCCCATCAACTGGATAGTTTAATTCGTCCACTAGCTCTTCCCACAAATGATATTTAACGCAAAAAAACAAGTACATGGGTGCCTCGTTGATGAGTGTAAGACGTCAGCATTTGGGAAGTTGGTACCGGTACTGTCGATACTGAGCAATTTGCTTTAATTTTAACTATAAGATAACTGTTAGCAGGAACATATCGTGGTGTTCTATTACAATTATGATTTATGAATTCGCGTTGTTGAAGTTAGTATGGGGTCACATGACTGATAAGAATAGCTATCCACAGACGAATTGTGCTGTAATGACTCACTGATATTCAGGTAATTTTCAATTAAAGCCATCTGCTACCTCTGATCAGATATTTGGCCAAAAAATTGGGTGACCGACATGACCAAAAGACTTTTTTAGTTCTTCAATGAGGACTAGGGTAAGCCAGTTAATTGTTTCTATGATTGGTTGCCCGATAACGAGTCTGCTTCAACAATGCAGGCTCAACTACCCACGAGATGACACATGCTAAATCTAGAAACACGCTAGTGTGTTGCCATCAAATAATAGACATGGAACAAAGCTTGGGCGGAACATAAATACGCAATTCTAATATTCCATTTTTTGCAACCAAAAATCGGTGAAGAGTTTACATATCGGACACGTGATTGACCAGATCGTAGCAATTACAATAAAATGGAAGTGAAAAAAGCCAACAAATTAAAAATAAAACGTTGAAAAAAAAGCCTAGTATCACCATACTCGCAGCTGTGAAGGTGCACAAATAAAAACGTATCAGCGTTCAGTCGAACACAATGTATTATAAAGTGAACTCGAATTACAAGAACAAGGAATGCGACATGCCAGCATCCAGGCACACGCACAAAATAAAACTCACAAAACGGTTAGATATTTCACACAAAAATACACAAACAAAATACCACATACACACGCACATGAAACAGAACGAAAACCAAAGCCCACAAACACATACAAAACAAACGCCATAAACATCGAAACGCCTACAATATTGAAACATGAAAAAATACATACACAAATCGAACACACACACACACACACACGCACATGCGCAAACACTAACACTAAACATGTCAAAAACACAAACTGCGGTCACTTTCTAACATAGCTATTGAATACTAAATACAGATGCAAACCTATTTACGTTGCCTTTTGGACTTATATGTCAGTCTGCCTGAGCAGGGAATCGAGCCTTTGGCTTTCCCGTCTATAATAGCTATTGAATAAAGCATTCCTTGTTCCTTTTAATTAAAGTTGAAATTATAGTTCGTTGCGTTCGACTGAACTCTACACGGTTTTATTTGTGTACCTTCACAGTTGTAAGTATAGGAATACGAGCTCTAATTTTTTTTTGTTCAGTTACTCACGCAATTCTTCGAGAATCATAGCCTACGAATAGTTTATTTCATTTCCGTTTTTTCCGTTGCAGTTTAATCACCAATTGTCTAAGGCGGCCACGTGTATTTAAGATTTTTAAGGTAATGCACAATATTTTCTGCATTCCAGTTCCTCCTACATGAGGACCTGGTAAACGGGATGTAGGGTTTGATTTTTTAGCCTCTGTAAATGGAGCCAACCGTTGAAATGCTCTGAAATATTAGGTTCCTGTGTTTTAACTGTTTTATGCGTCTGCTTGTGTGTCTTTTTAACAACACATTTTACTAATTAACTTTTCCTGGAAACACGTGCCACGAAACGCTACGTACTTTGCCATTTGCATTGCAGCGGTTTTAATTGTTGCATCGTTGTTGCTTCCTTCTTAATTTTCGACAAAGTCCATGATATGTTTAAAGGAATAGTAAACAAGAAACCCTCTTTTGGAATCGGCTCTTTTACGATCGTGTCGAGATGCAATTTAAAGCATGGGTTAGCGGTTAAATTAGCTTCTACAGATTCGGTACTATTTAGTGCCTAACAGTTTTCCAAAAACGACACTTGCTCGCTCGACCTGTACATGTGCAAGGCTTTCATGAGACTCCCGTCAACTGGATAGTTTAATTCGTCCACTAGCTCTTCCCTCAAATGATATTTAATGCAAGAAAACAAGTACATGGGTGCCTTGTTGATGAGTGTAAGACGTCAGCATTTGGGAAGTTGGTACCGGTACCGTTGATACTGAGCAATTTGCCTTAATTTTAACTATAAGATAACTGTTAGCAGGAACATATCGTGGTGTTCTGTTACAATTATAATTTATGAATTCGCGTTGTTGAAGTTAGTATGGGGTCACATTACTGATAAGAATAGCTATCCACAGACGAATTGTGCTGTAATGACTCGCTGATATTCAGGTAATTTTCAATTAAAGCCATCTGCTACCTCTGATCAGATATTTGGCCCAAAAATTGGGTGACCGACATGACCAAAAGACTTTTTTAGTTCTTCAATGAGGACTAGGGAAAGCCAGGAAATTGTTTCCATGATTGGTTGCCCGATAACGAGTCTGCTTCAACAATGCAGACTCAACTACCCACGAGATGACACATGCTAAATCTAGAAACATGCTTGTGTGTTGCCATCAAATAATAGACATGGAACAAAGCTTGGGTGGAACATGCACATAAATACGCAATTCTAATATTCCATTTTTTGCAACCAAAAATCGGTGAAGAGTTTACATATCGGACACGTGATTGACCCAATCGTAGCAATTACAATAAAATGGAAGTGAAAAAAGCCAACAAATTTAAAAAAAAACGTTGAAAAAAAGCATAGGAGCTAGTATCACCATACTCGCAGCTGTGAAGGTGCACAAATAAAAACGTATCAGCGTTCAATCGAACACAATGTACTATAAAGTGAACTCGAATTACAGGCAACAAGGAGTGCGACATGCCAGCATCCAGGCACACGCACACACGCGCATCACTATTAAAACTCACAAAACGGTTAGATATTTCACACAAAAATACACACAAAATACCACATACACACGCACATGAAACAGAACGAAAACCAAAGCCCACAAACACATACAAAACAAACGCTATAAACACTGAAACGCCTACAACATTGAAACATGAAAAAATACATACACAAATCGATCACACACACACACACACACACACGCACATACGCAAACACTTACACTAAACATTTCAAAAATACAAACTGCGGTCACTTTCTAGCATAGCTATTGAATACTAAATACAGATGCAAATCTATTTACGCTGCCTTTTGGACTTATATGTCAGACTGCCTGAGCGGGGAATCGAACACAGGACCTTGTGAACCTTTGGCTTTCCCGTCTTTAATAGCTATTGAATAAAGCAGTCCTTGTTCCTTTTAATTAAAGTTGAAATTATAGTTCGTTGGGTTCGACTGAACTCTACATGGTTTTATTTGTGTACCTTCACAGTTGTAAGTATAGGAATACGAGCTCTAATGTTTTTTTGTTCAGTTACTCACGCAATTCTTCGAGAAGCATAGCCTACGAATAGCTTTTTTATTTCCGTTTTTCCGTTGCAGTTTAACCACCAATTGTCTATCAGTTCTTAATTATACCATGTTATTTCACCGTGTGGCTTGCGTGCACCCGAGTTATTGCCCATTTTAACACACGGTTAGCGAAGTTATACACACGCTTGGCCTTTGGAGATTTGTTGCAGTCCCACTCAAAGCCAGCCACCTGAAGGCGAAAGAGGCAACTTATTACCCTACTTTCGTCCCGACCATTGTTAAAACGATGTCGTATAAATTCCGGTTGCATACTATGGTTGCATACGTATTCTGCATACTTATTCTGCACACTTATTCAGCACAATTATTTTGCATACTTATTTTGCACACTTTTAGAATTTTTACAAGTATGACCATCTTTGTAAAGCAATCTGCTACTTGGAAATCAAGTTCGGATTGGGAGGGGTGGGGCCTCTCCGGGAATAAACAGAAAGGAATACTCGAACCGGCTGAACCGGGGTATTGGGGGGGGGACCTCGGCGTAAGAAATCGGAGTAAATTTGAAACGTTTTCTGCAACTTGGAGATATTATTTAAAACACGTGACTCCGGTTGGGGGTTGGGGAGGGGGGATCGGCACCCCCGAAGCTAACGTTTTGCCTTGAAAAGGGCGTGAATTTGAAACGTTTTCCTGCAACTGAGCGATACAATTTTTTGATCAATTCCACACCTCCTCGGACGTCACTCTACCAAAACTGAGCATTAAGTAATAGTTATTGGTTAAAAACTATTGGTTATCGATTTTTAAACCCCGGCTGCGATGATTTGCATGTCGAGCGGCCAAATCATCGCAACCGGGGTTTAAAAATCGATAACCAATAGTTCTTTTAATAAATAACATATTTATATCAAGGTTGGGACGTCAAGCTAACTCGTATTTAATTAACACGTGTTTGTGTTTTGTGAAAAAGACTGAAGGTCATTCCATTTTAGTTTTCTGAGGGTGGAGTGGTTGGTAGAACGACGAATCGTTTGCGTCCGTTTGTGGGGAGTGGGCAGGAATGATAGCAGGAATTGTTTCGCCGTATTTCACGCTAGCTAGGTCGCTTGTGTTTTCGAAGCTTTTCTGAGTGATAGAACTTCGATAAAAGGCTGCAGGGATAGAATGACATTCTAGGAAGGTATGTAATTCATTTTGAGCGTTTGTAGTTTGAGAATTGTTTAAAAACTAGGTGATAGGGTAGCGTTATGAATGAAGGTCATTGCATTTTACTTTGCGGAAGGAGGGGGAGGGGGGAGTTAACGCAGCGTGAATGGCTTAGATATTGGCCAGACGTATAAGAGTTTGCAGGGATGGGATTTCATTCCTTTTAAGTAATTAAGTTTTGTGCGCTTTTATTGCGTTACGTTTTTTTTTTCACGATGTATTTGGTCGTTGGTGTGTGTTCCCGGTCGCGTGATCCGGCAGTGTCAAAAGTGTGGGTTATTGGCAAAAGTGTTGGTTATCGGCAAAAGTGTGAGGTAACTTGATAACCCACACTTTTTGCGATGGCGCACACTTCCGGTGTTGGTTAACGGGATTTAACCAACGGAAATTTAGCATGGCGTTGAGTTAGCGTGATGTCACAGCCGTGGTATAAATCTCTTATACCGGCCCATTGTTGCAAAATCCATGCTATAACCACTACTTGGCAAGGCAATTTCAGTCGGAAATTTTTATAAATTTTTATATTCCTCAATCGAAAAAAGCACGGGGCATCACAAGACCTTCTCTTCCCGAAAATACTAGGGAGGGGGAGGGGCTGAAGTCAGGCTCGAACCAGGGACTATTTGGACGTGGAGTTTCCAGAAATTAAACAATAGTTCACTGTTGTGACCGTTCAGTTAAAGCAGGGGGTCGCAACTGTACTAGACACAATGCATTCCAAACCTTCGCAAGCATCATTCCTTCCGGCGCTTGACCGACAACGCCAACATAGTGCCAGCCAATTTCGGGTTCTCGTCATAAAGAGATCTGATGAGGTTCCCCAAAGGCCAATCCTACAGTATATTTATTTATTAAAATTTATTTAGAAAATTATTGTAACCATCTATAAAGAGCATGACAACAATTTCATACTAAAACGACAATTTGAGAAATCTCATTCAGGCGAAAGCAGAGGCGAGAACGGGGTACAACCGTACTAGCAGGCGCCACCATACAGAAAAACGCTCTGCTGTCACGGAATGAGATTCGTGAAATTATTGTTTAAACTGCAATTACTGTCATCCTCTTTGTAGGAATTATAATTTTGTAATTAAAATAAATAAATAAATATATTGTAGGATTACCATAATTATTGCAGTCTACCATATTACATCGTCTTTATAGGATACCCAACATATAATTCATGATTTAATCATTTCATTATGTCATCATATAATTCATCATTTTGTATTGAGCTGGTTGCCACAAATGCATGAAAACGGTGTATATCTTAAAAATGATGCAAACATCAATTTCTAAAATCGAACAGCTACTGGAAAGATAGTTCAAACTTCTGCCACTGCTAGGATAATTTTGCAAAGAGTATCACAGTGTAACTGTAGCCATGAGTGTTTACCCTACTCGTCGGATTTGTGTTTCCCCCACATTTTGTACCTCATCATTTTAGGATAATCATTATGGTGACTGCCATCCCAAAACCTCAAAGCGGAAGTATCGATGCTGGCTGCGATTAGGTCGTGAATCCTCTTGTCCGGTAAACACATTTTACCATAATTATATATTGCACGGCTGCAACGATAAAAGTTGTAAATTGCTAATAGTTAAATATTGTTTGTAATTGTTGAGTGAAAAGGACTGTAAGCGTTGGTTACTGAAATATCTGTTCAGTGCAGCAACGTGCAAAAAGCTTTGAATCAGCCGGGTAAAAAAGAATGTGATAAACCCAAAATATGTCTTGCTTTTCTTTCACTTTAACTGAGATGTTCAGGAACATTCGGTGGCAAAACCCATGAACATCTGGAAGTGCTAAAAAGAACAATTTGAAGATTGGGAAGCTGTAAGTCGTGCGAGGTCTTAAGAATAAATTTAAATTATCAAAGACGTATAAAAATAATTGAACGTCCTAACCCTAAGTTTCATCATAATGGAAGATCTAAAGCGAGAAACAGTTGATCTTCGTTCAGCGGTGACTAAACTGTTTTTCCAAAATGGGCGCGACTGCAACTGCGTTGTGTCAACTTGCTTCAACGAATTATACAAACACCAGGTAGAGAGGGAATCCAAACTGAAGGAAGCCAATGATATCATCGTTGGCCACTCAATTAAGGATGACGCCAATGAAGAAGAAATGGCTGACAAAACAAACAAAACTGACGACTGGATGATGAGTGTAGTGCACTACCGGAAAAGAGCAGTGCATTTAATGTCTATGTCTTTGTTCCCGGGGTTATAGAATTTGCACCTCGCTATTCCAAGAAATTAAACTTAGAATCTACCCAGCGATGAAGATGGCTAACATACATTACAGGTATTTCAATAAATTGGTGCACAATAAAGAGGTCGACTGAACATCTGCTTGAAAATTCGGCAATATCTAGAAATTAATACCACAAATGACGACTGCCTCCCTGAACTCACTTTAAGATGTTCCCAAGTTAATGACTTTGCTGACGGGAATATAGAAGTAGCAGCAGGAAATTCCAGAAATTAAAGTTAGAATTTACCCAATGACTAAGAATAATTGAGAGATATGGCAGCTAACTGAATAATTTCGTTGACTGGCTGTTCACAAAACATAGGCAGACTGAGCATACCTTCACCTTTGAAGCAAAATATTGCCCAGAAACAGCGACAGTTATTGGATTGTTTGACTGTGTTCGATACCGGTTATTTGTTAATGTCTTCTGTTTATCTCTGAACAGAATTCTGCCTCGCCGCCTACATTCCAAGGTGAGCAGCGACCGAAGAGGTCCGATCGTGATTTTAGAAGTGCGAGTCGTTCAAAGTTCTAATAAATAATACACGTATTGATGTGGTGGTTCCACGGCAACGAAGCTAATATCAGTTTTGCCGCCAGACTTTCAAAGTTATCTTTGCGCGTTAACTCTAATTTAATAATACTAGGCTAAATGTGATTGACTTGTGTGTCAAAATCAATTTTTTAAATATTAATTTTTCTTAGTTCTAACATAGGTTTAACCGCTGTGTCGTTCATTTGCTGCTCTTAATCGATTTTTTTTTACGTTTCTGTGACATTTGGATTATAAAATAGATCAGCAAAGGCAGCGAATCTGTGTTTGAAATAAAATTTAATTCACGGATGTAATTTAAGCCAAAATCAAATCTATGACTTTTCAGTTAGGGATCCATCACGAAATTTTTTGTATACGTGCTAAGGGAGTCGCTCGCATCACTCGCTCATTTTGCGTCGTCTCGCTGCGCTCGTGGACCTTTCATGCTGCGACTCTTTTGCTGCTGACAGACATTGCACATCTAAAACAACCAAGCAAATGATCAGAGTGCAGTGAACATTTTTCGTAAGGCTTTAGTTCATAAACAAATGAACTAAACCAAAAACGGCTTCGCCGCTTACAATACCATCCCCCTTCTGCCGTGTGCATAAACTGCCAATGAGCCATAGGGTGAGGCACGCGATTTCTACACTAGTCGGCCTTGGATTGAAGAAGTCTTATGCATCCAAGCTGCAAGGCCGTTTCAAGGCTGTAGCACGCGAGTTGCTGCATGCTTCAACTAAACATGCTTGATAATTTTTATCGTGCATATTCATTTGTGCCGCTCCAGGTATAGATTATTTTTTTATTCAAATAAATTTTGCAGACTTTATACGGGTTTCCTTGGTTCACAAATTATACGAATTTTTACTTGAAAGTTATCTCCTTCCCCGCTACGTGTGATGGTTTGGAACAGCAACCACATGAAGGGGATGCCATCGTTGCTGGTTGTCACAGACCGCCCACCACAGTGCCTAAGATGCTCGAAAGTCGGGCACTTCCGGCGTGTGTGCACGAGCTTCTACTGTCACGTGTGCGCTGCCTACTATGATCCGAGTCGCCCATGTAGTCACCTGCGAGATAGTCAGGCAGAAGTTGCTAGTGAAGTTGCTGTTAAAGATGTTAGGTTGTGCACTGTTCCAGCCATTGAAGTGGGTGTTTTGCCAAAGAATAGTAGAGTGGATGAGGTTCAGTGTAGCTCCACTATCAGTGTTCAACCACCAGGGTCCAGTGAACCGTCTTCTTCTGGTCCTCAGTGTAGAGTCAGCGGCCAGCAGGAAAAAATCCTGTCGCCGGGGCCGATTTCTTTAGCGCTGAGCCCCACCAAGATGGAAGTCAGTGAGTTGATGCCAGGAACGCCGTTGTGTCCGCAAGGTCAGGCGAGTAGAGGTGAGAATGATTCGCCTCCTGCCAGGAAAAATCGTAATGGTAATCGTGGTAATCGTTCTCAAAAATCGAATGACATACAAGACCAAAGTAAGGTGAGTGGTTTGCAGCAGTCGAGTTCTGCTGTCAGCGTCATACGAAACTCCCGTGCTAATGACAATTGCGATGTTGACAGTACGGATCGAGGTCTAAATGTTAGCACAGTGTTTGTTGATGACTCTATGCAATGCTCAGCTGATGTTCATGAAGTTGTGATTAATGATGAAGGGGACCCTATGGTCTTTGAAATTGAAGGTGTTGATGTAGGTGTTGCCAGTATAGTAACGGTTGGGAACGAATCTGCTGTACAGCTTGGTGATATGTTAATAGGACGTAGTTCAAGAGAGGAGGGACAGGTGGGAGTAGGGTAGAGTGGTGAGATTAGGTTAGGTTCGTCTCACACAATTGAAATCTGTTGCTTTTTCGATCGCCTCCTGGAATGCCAGGAGTGTAGCAAATAAAACACATGAAATTGAAGAATTGTTGCAACGTGTTGACGTGTTAGGTGTGCAGGAATCTAATCTGACCTCCTATGAGGGTGCAGCTGCTCTCCAGTGCGATTTTATTCCAGGAGGGAAGGGGGTGGTCATTTTTATTAAGTGGACAGTTCCGTATATCCTATTTCCGTTAGGCGTTGATGTGCTCTAAGGTTTGAATGCATGTGCTGTTAAGATTAATATGCTGGCAAAGTGGGTGACGGTTGTCGTTGTTCATGCAACAAGCTCATGTACTATAATGAGTGGAGAGTTTGGTTGGAGCAGTTCCCCTCCCCTCTCATAGTGTGTGGTGACTTTAGCGCCCACCACTATGACTGGGGGCCTCTCCTGGTCGATACTAGCGGGAGGCGTCTGAGTGCAGCCATTGACCAATGTAATCTGTGTGTGATTCATGACGGGTCACCGACTTTTACACGGTGGCAGAAAAATTCTGTGTAGGAGTCAATCCTGGATTTTTTCCTTTGTACGGTCGGGCTAGAGAAATTCTTTAGGTTTTCCGTGTCGGATGACCAGCGGGGCAGTGACCATTTTCCAGTGGTCCTGCATCCCCGCACTGTATGTGCTCCCAGGCAATCTCGTGCAAGGTTACGACCAGCTGTATCAAATGGTAGCATGACAGAGTGGCTTGTCGCGAACAGGGTGACTCCCAAACGAAAGAGTGGCGTGCACCAATGTGTTCGCACCAAAAAATCTCTGCCTGTCTGGTGGACTACTCTGTGTTCTTGCGCTGTGCGTGATCGTCGCCAGGCGTATAGGCGCTGGAGTGACTTTACCTGGTATGTGTACCAGGGCACCTCCAAAGAGTCCTCTTATATCATACGGAAGGAGCGTGATTTGTACCCAGATAGAGTGTGTGGTAAGATTTGTAATGCCACCTCGCTTACGAGCGCGTGGCGTGTTGTTGCTAGTGGCTCCGAGCGTGTAACGCAACAGTGGGTCTACGATCCGAAAGGGGGGCCGGGTACAATTCTGAAGGGCGAGACAATGGCGGATGCCTTTTGTGAAAGGTTTGCGAGTGTTTACACCCGCCCGACAGGCTCGAAACCGCCGCTGCCAGTGAGCGGTTCAATTGATGGGTCTCCAACTGACCTACCCTGGGATTACTTGGAATTTTCCTCGGCATTGGCAAAGTGCAGAGATGGTAGTGCTCCCGGTATTGATGGTGTCACGTATGAGGCACTACGTCAACTTGACAGTACCTCTGTAACCACCTGTGTGTCCCATTTTCAGGAGTTCCTACAGGGTGGACCTATTCCCGCCGCATGGCTTTTCACCATCATTGTTCCCCTTCATAAGCCACGGACTGTGAGATCCCTGGTGTTCAACTATAGACCAATCTCCCTCTTATTTAATTTGAGGAAGGTATACGAGCGAATGTTGGTTAAGAGGCTTGAATCACATCTTGAGTATCATGGTTGCTTGTAGCTGGTACAATTTGGGTATCGGTCTTGCAGGAATGCCCAGGATGTGGTGCTTTATCTGTTGTCTGGCATTTACGAATCATGGTCGCACGATCTGGTTGAGGCGGCAGTTTTTTTTAGATATGAAGGCAGCTTACGATACTGTTGATGTTGAATGGGTTCGTCGCGGTCTACTTGGCATGGGTGTTGGCCCGGGTCTGGTTAAAGCCATCTGTGCCCTTCTGGGTGTTCGCGAATACGCCACTAGGATAGGAGGATGCTGGTCTTCTGTAACGAGCTCCAGCAGAGGCCTCCCACAAGGTAGTTGCCTCAGCCCACTGCTGTTTGCCGCTGTAATTAACGAGGTTCTGGTGGAGATATGGTCATCGAGTAACATTGTCTGCTATGCAGATGACGTGGCTCTGTGGTTTGCGGACAGCGACCCAGTTCTCTGCTGCCAGTGTGCCGAGGAGACTGTTGTGCGTGTAGCCGCCCTCCTCGCTCGTCGCGGTCTTCTTCTTGCTCCTGAGAAGACTGGGCTCGTGGTTTTCAGCAGGTCACGCCGTAGGGGTGCCGCTCCTCTGTCCATTTGTGTGGGTAGTACGACTGTGACGCAAGTTTCAGCAGTCAAGTATCTGGGTATCCTCCTGGATGAGAGGCCAGACTGGAATAGCCATGTTCTAGAACTCCGAGAGCGTGTCAGGTCACGTTCTGCTATTCTTAAGAGGCTGTCGTGAATCCCTGGGGTGAGGCGCGGGTCCCTCCATGCTGTGTTCAGATCGTTCATTCGCTCAGTTCTTGACTATCATCTTCTGTTCTTGTCTACGGATCAGCAGCATGTTTCCGTGCTACAGGTTGCAGTGAATGAGTGCTTGTGGATCGTCACGGGATGCCTTGTGTCGACTCCAGTGCACTCACTGTGGATTGAATCCTGTGAGCCACCACTGTGCGTCAGAACAACAGAACTGCTATGTTCTCTTGGCATGCGCAACGTCAGCAGAGGCATTCAGGACTGCGTTCGCAAAATCATCTGTGATTACTGCACCCTGCGTCCGTCTGTTCTGGACATTTTGGGCCCTCTAGGGAAGGTTGCGCGGCTCTTGCAGTGCACACTGCACGTCTATGGTTTCTCCATTGAGAGTGGCCCGTTCTTTGCCTTTCAGCCCATGGGTGATGAGTCCTGGTCTGCTTGGTGTTTTTGCAAGTGGTGTCACCAATTGTGATGTCTTCTGTGATGCATCCTTCTGCAGGGTTGCATGTACTGGGGGTGTAAGAGTAGTAGTTCCATCCCTAAAGCTGTGTTGTCGGAAACTCCTGTCTGTTCCTTCCAGCACTGTATGTGAGCTTTGTACCATCTCGGTTGCACTTGATGTCATCCTGGACTGCGATCTCTGGTCAGTTACTATCATCACGGACTCACAGGCGGCAATTGCGGCTCTCCGGCGTGCAGTTGTGACTATCAACTTCACTGACCCAGTTCTCTTTGAAGTTTGTCACAAGCTGTATGTTGTGTCCCGTCACGGTCAAGTCAGGCTCTCGTGGGTCAAGGGCCATGCGGGCACAATGGGCAATGAACTGGCGGACGAGCTGGCGAGGGCTGCCGCTCAGGATGCGACTGAGTCCATCTCCCCAGTTGCTCTTCCGACAATGCGACACCCACAGTTACGTGCCTGGCTGCAGGCTTAGTGGAATAGGGAGTGGTCTGCGGCTGCCACTGGTCGTTTCCTGCACGCACTACAAGCAGGCTGTTCTTCGTCTTCCCATCTTGATCTTCTCCCTCTCTCAGCGTCGAGAATCCTCTTGAGGCTCCGTACGGGTCATTCCCTTCTCGCTGCCCATCGTCACAGGATGGGATGGGCAGCTTCTGCACAGTGTCTCTGCTCCGGCCGGTTAGATCAGACACCGGAGCATTTTCTACTAGACTGCCCGACTCTACACCCTCAACGAGTGAGCATGCTAAGGTTCATCCACTCGACGTTACAACCGACTCTGCACTGTTTGCTCTCCTTCGAATCGCCTCGAGGGTTGTTGTCAAGGCTGCGAGCTGTGGCTACCTATGTCAGGGGATCAGGCACGCAAGTGTAGCGAGATTTCTCCCTTTCCTCTGCTCTCCACCTCGTCTCCTCTCTGGTGATTCATTTGTTGGCACACAGTTAGTGGGTGTGAGTGTTGTTGTAGGTGAAATTGTACTTGTGTTGATGCTAGTAACTACGGCGGTCAGTTAAGAGGACTAATTTGATGTATTGGTAGTTTGGTTGTATTGGTTGGTTGGTTGTTGGTGTGTTGTTTGCTGTGGGCGAATGACTACGGGTCGCGGCCCCAATAAAAGCACAATTCAATTCAATTCGTAATCTACTGATAACATTACTGGACCAAGCGCGTCCTACGTGGCGCAACAATTGTGGACCATCCGCACAGCAGGAAGATGTGATATTTCGAAATTAACAATTAACTTCAAAAAATTCGTTTCAACAATGGTCCAAAGGGTTTTTTTCACTTTTTTCGAGGGGAACAATTTAACCTAGAACTACGAAATATGCCTACGTGAAATCCGAATTAATTGTCTGTCTTTTGACACCTTTCTTATATATTTAGCCTTCCTACTTCAAGAGGAGAAGAGGTATATATATATATATAGGTTATCAGCCACCTTTCTCAGGAGTGAAATATAACAATGTCGAGGACCGCAGGGCCGAGCCATTATTGTATCTCTCCGAGGAAAGTGGCTGATAACCTATTTATCACCCTATTTCTCGATCTCAGTCCGACAACAATAGTATAGCACGCACACAACAAACGATGAATCGTGTTGACGTTCTTTTGCTTAGCAAGGTTGACAATTCGACAAAGATGTCATTGTTGACAGCATTGTTATTCCTTGCTTAGTGAAGGGTTCTGTGCTCTTGTTTATTGATTGTAACTCGATTCCGAACTACTCAACGAAGAGCAGCCCCTTCACACAACTTCCCTTAAAGTTTTTTTAGGAGTAGTTGTTTGTATGGGCTATTTGGCATTGAGTTTCCACGTTAATGAATCGTAAATAACCTTTACAGTTCAATGTTCTAATGTTTTCGTGCTACAAGAGAAATTAAATAACAAAACCAAAGCATTTTCTCTTGCTTAAGCAAAACAAGCTCTTCACGGTGCAGTTCTAAATTTTAATCGAGACCGTAACGTCCTTTTTAATATCTGGAGCTAGCGTGATGTTCTTTAATTCATAAGCAGGCGTGATATCCAGGCGTGATATCCAAGAGCAGGCGTGGTATCCGATATCACTCCTCCCTTTCCATCGCAGTCCTAAACCATTGTTGCAATATCGTCGTGTTCCATTGTTAAAGAAGGACTGAGATCGTGAAATTGGGTGATAAATACAGGGTGTATCACGAAACCCGTTATAATGCCATAACTCGAGAAGTAATGAAGACAGATTAATGCAAAAAAAAAATAGACTGTCAAAATTCCCTGTAGACAATCCACCGCCAATCCGTTCAACTATGTGGGGGTGCCCCAAACAGGGTTTGAGGGGCGCAAATAGGTTTGTCTAACACATTTCAAATGGAAAGGAGGGGTCGATTGATACATCATTAAAAAAGTCTTGTCAAACCAAGCAATTGCTGAAAAGAATGTTTTTTGATATTGTCAACTATTGAGGGGGGCAGCCAAACCCAAAAGACAACAATAGAGTGGAAATTTTTTTACACCATTCAATTAGATGCAAGTTTTAGCCTAATTCTCACGTAATTTATTGTGCAGATTTTAAGAGCTTCAAAATAAGAATGTTGCATAACGAGTGTTATTGTGTTTGCCGGCGCCCCCCCCCCCCCTTCCCCGGAGGAGGGGAGAGACGGACGCTTGTTTGACCCGAAGGAAATAAAAAAATCGGGTACCACAATGGCCAAGCTACATTTTCTGCAGAAATGATAAAAGGTTTTAGTACATGTGTAACGTGAAGTCTGTGACACTACCATAACTCGAGAAAAAATGAAGATGTCGTAATTCGTATGTCTTTTTTAACATTAGGCATTTTTAAATTTTTACGTACAACCTGGAGAGATTTTTACGTACAACCTAGGTAATACTAGTCGAATTAATCCCAGTCCAAATCATCATTTTAAAAGGTCTGAGCATGGTTCAGGTAATGACCCAGTAAAGCTTACTGTTGAGATACATGGTCAGAGGAAATACCAATTTGCTCTCCTCCTCCTTAGTTTTGGCGCATTTGTCCAATGTCCGGTGTAGTTTCTTTTAAGACTAAGTCTGTGATGTACTTTATTTATTGTAAGCAATAGGGAGAAGTTTGCAGTGTACGTTGACACGTGAGTTGCCTAATTTGCATTAGAATTCTTTTAAAAATGGCCCTTTTCCCCATTGTAGGAAACCTACGAAGTTCACCATTATTTAATGAGGGCAGTGCAACACGTTTCGTGGTGGTCTTAACCATTCCTGCAAAGAATGCAGCTTATGCATAGCGGTTCTTGTTTTTTTTACCCCTGACGGGTTTTATAACATCCTGGGTGGGGGTGGGAGCGCCCGGCGCCCCCCCCAGCAAAGTCATCAACACTTGTCAGGTAATTTTTTATTTTGAAGCTCTTAAAATCTGCACAATAAATTCCGCGAGAATTAAGCTAACATTTGCATCCAATTGAATGGTGTAAAAAAATTTTCGACTCCATTGTTTCCATTTTTGGTTTGGCTGCCGCCCTTCACTGGTTGACAATATCAAAAAACTTTTCCTTCAGAAATTGCTTGGTTTGACAAAACCTTTTAAATGATGTCCAATTCGACCCCCCTTCCCATTTGAAATTGCTTAGAAAGGCCCCTTTGCCCCCCTGATACCCCGCTTGGGGTGCCCCCACAAAGTTGAACGGTTTGGCGGTGGATTGTCCTCACGCGAATTTTTTACTGCATTAATCTGTCTTCATTACTTCTCGAGTTTTGGCACTGTAACGGGTTTCATGATACACCCTGTAGATATATATTCGATGCACGGTGGTGACGTCATGTTATCACATCGCCATGCTAAAAGTGCAGTCATTATAATATAATGTGAAAACCCACACTTTTTTCATAATCTAACACTTTTCACGGGGGTCTACACAACCCTTGCTCCACCATGTGACATATGACCAGAATGTAAAAACACCGTACGCCACACAAATTCCACCAGCACACCTCATTACAACCATCATAAAAAAACACATTTACAACCTACGACATTTTTCTTTCTAGCTTAACACGAAAAAAAACTCGCGTACTATGCTAGGCCCCAACCCACGGAGAAATGGCCCAATCTGGCAACCTTTCGTTCCGACGGTACGAAAACTAGGCTACTGACACTTTGAAATACACGTAAAAACCTACGAGACTCATGCAAATAGCGCATTTTATACACTCATCTGTTAAACTATTAAAAAAGAAAAAAAATGCAGTTTTACCTTAAAACACAAACATCGGTGTTATGGACTGTCTCTCCCCTTTATTCGGCCTTCATACACAGGAAGCTTCCAACCCCGTTTCCAACCCGTAACTTCCGTTCAGGAATTTACAT
>JAHWFP010126115.1:0-31922 GCA_023313725.1 Lithobius niger | reverse complement strand
CCTTTAGCTTGGGCCCAACACAGTTCGATCGGCTTCAGCTCACAATGTAAGGTGTAATCGCAAAACAATATGCCCTGCTCGTGTAGCATCATCTGTACGATATGACCGGAATCGCTCACGGTGTTGTTGCGCTAATTCCAACAGCTCGGGTTTCAGAAATTCCGCTTCCCATTCAATTTGTCTATTTAACCACTGTTGTGAAGCTGGATTTGTCCATTTTGTTGTTGGCAGCCCTTCAGATTGAACAGAATGATAAGACGTGCTATCCATAACAATGACGCTGTTGGGCTGCAGTTTGTTTAAAAGTTCGTCAAACCATTTTTTCGAAGTAGTCGCCAACCATTCCTTTTATTTATGGTAATCGGCTTTCGAACCTTTTTCGACCGAAACACTCGCTGTACTCCGTCAACAAATCCTCGTTCATTGCCGGCATGCACAACAATAAGTCTATCGCACCTTGTAAAAATGCAGAGCGTGATGATGTTAACTGTTGAATCTTGCCAGGATTTTGATACGCAGTGTCAGGCGTTACACCAAGTTTCGTCGAGGTAAGTATCATTTTTGCCTTCTGCACGATATTTGTGGATAGCCCATAAAAAACGATGACTCCAAGCAATTAAATCGTCTCTTTCAAGAAGCATTGAATTTCGCTCGTTACGTTTGTGATCAAAACCCATATCGTGCATCAAACGATGTAATGAAGATTTTGAAATACTGCCTACCTCTAAATTTTTATCGCTACGAATGTAACTTCTTTAGCGTCGGGTGTTGTTTTCCGAAAAAAAAATTATGATTGCGCTGCTTACTGGGAGATCGAAGAACACGATGCGTCTTGAGCTCTCCTCGGGCCTTACAAATTGTACTTGCCGATACGTACGCGAGTCAAGGCCGATGTTCGCTCGATGGTGTCTTCAACTGTCTAGGTTAGATTCTGTCTTCGTAAATAGGCGTAAACATTCAGTACAATCTCTTTAGCTTGGTTACCTAAATCGGTCGTGCACTCTTCGGTTTAATGCATGTCTACAGGTGATGAAAACGTCGCAGTGGGGAGCGCTGCGCTGGAAGAAGACGACGCCATTGTTTTGCTTGACAACGCACGACGAAAAAAGGGACTATATTTTGCGTACTTGCGTACTTTTTTGTTTGGAAATGTTTGCGACCATCGAACGCATTATAGTATTATGAAATTCATTTAGATACTACGATATAAAAATCCAGACACCGTTCCTGCTTTATTTAGACATGTAATACAGAAAAAAGTGGCGATTTATTAGGGACTATTTTTTGTGGGGATGGAAGCAAGAACGCTGTGATTTGCCGATTTGTGCGTACTAGGCTGTGACGTCCCTTTTTTCGTAGGGTGGGAAATCCTTTAGTGGTAAGACGACGGTTTCATTGTTGCAGCAGTGTTGCAGCAGTGTGTCTTCCTGATATAAAGCCACTGCTGCAACAATGGGCCAACAATGAAAGAGTTGTACAAAATTGGTTGGTTATGGTTGGGTATATGAAATAATAAAAATATAGTTATTGCAAAACTGAGTTTGAAGGCAAATTGCTTTTCTTACTAAAATCACGTATGGTTACCCTTTCCCTACTTCTACCATACCCCTGGTACCCCTGATAGCCTTTGAAATGCCCAGCGTCTTGAGGCTTGGGGGGATGCCAGTAGCCCCTTGGCTTGTCCCAAGTGGCATTTTCATTTTCGCTCTGGCGTCCCTCCCGAAGGGTTCCACTCTACCAGCAAGGTACTTACGGGAGTTACGGCGGCTGTGTTCTCAGTACGCCGGTTATCAGCGGCTGTTTACTGACGGGTCGAAGTCAGACGCTGGCGTGGCTTGTGCTTGTGTTTGTAAGGGAGTGACGGTTGCCCATCGCCTTCCATCAGGCTATTCTGTGTTTTCTGCAGAGCTTTTGGCTCTCGGTTTGGCGGTGGACTGGATCCTTGGCCTTCAGGGCACGCATTTCATTATCTTTAGCGATTCCATGAGTGCTCTGGAGTCCTTGGCGACTTACAATCCTCGGTACCCCTTGACACAACGTGTCCAAGCTTCGCTTTCTCGCTTGCCTGGCCAGCGGAAAACCGTGCTTTTCTGCTGGATCCCGGGCCATGTTGGGATAGGTGGAAATGAGCAAGCTGATTCTGCAGCAAAAGGGGCCCTTTCTGGCCCTCTCGGAAGGGATCTCAACCTTGTTCCCTCGGACGCTTTTCCAACTCTGCGTCTGAGGTTACACGCTTTTTGGCAGGCCGCGTGGGATGGACAGGACGGCAATAAATTACGAGCTATTAAAGGCACTGTTGAGGAATGGCACTCGGCGTGTCGCCGCAGTCGCCGTGAGGAGGTGGTGTTGGCGCGTTTGCGCATTGGTCACACTCGACTTACTCACTGTTTCCTTTTGCGGGGGGTTGACCCTCCTGAATGTTATTGGTGTCGGCGGCCACTTACGGTCCGGCACTTCCTTGTTGATTGTTGCCATCTTGATGGTTTTCGTCGTCGTTTCCATCTTCCGCATGACATTGTGCGCCAATTGGGCGATAAATCTGTCCTCCTGTCCGGTGTTTTTCAATTTTTGCAGGAGGTACAGATGTATGACAAGATTTAGATTAGGGGTTTGAATAATGTCTCTGTAATGTGTGGTGCAGTGGCAACCCGGACCACTGCACTGTGACTGAGGTTGGCGCTAATGACCAAGCTGTCGACACGCCATTAAGCCTCATTCCCCCCCCCCTGGTACCATATAATTTCAAACATTTATTTAGGCCTGACGGAATGTAACAAAGCCGTGTCACACAGAAAAGGCACATGGAACAGCCCTTTTGCGGTAAATATCCAAAGCCAGCATAAATATACAAAAATAATTGTTCACACCCAATATTTTCATACATCCTAACATTATACAGCTTTTACAACATTTCCATAGGTTTGAATGAATGTAGCAAAACCTGAATGACACATTCAGGGAGGGCAACAAAAAATAATTTAATGTTGTAAAACTGAATCATACAGGAAAGTTGACATATAAATGTGCTACTTCCACACTTTTGTTCTCAAACATCGTTTTCTGTCATGGAAAAGTTTTTTTTTTACAATTTGGTAAATCTATGAAAGTGTTATACAGCTAATTATGCGTGGGATTTTCGAAAATCAAAAAATACCATAATCAAGCTTGCTGCTTACAAGGGATCGCTAGAGGCACAGCGTGACTGTGCGCTCCACACCCCAGAACCCGTAGGGTTGAAGCCACAACATTCTAAAATCCAACACTCGACCCAGGAAACGTTCCTGCGGGACTACAGATATCTGTGGCTGTCCCAAGTGTAGGTAAGGATCTGGATACATTGTTTGCAGATGGTAAAAGTGGACACACTTTCAGTGTCGGAATCTGTAGAATCTTCTAAATCAACCATAAGAAACGCCAAATCGGTATGTGGTTTACTGAACACACTGAATGTAGTAGATCAAAAATATTCATTAGTATTGATGTCTTCTAAAAATCTAACACCAGGAGACACTTCAAACTTCCCAACCATTGGGTCAAACGCTTTGTAAGCTTTCTTATCTTCATCAAAATTGAATATATACCCTTGGTTTAGCAGGGGGACCAAATTTATGAGTAAGTGGCTAGACAAAAGTGTGTGCCAAGCATTCAAAATGCCTAAATATATTAATGGAAGACTCACATCCACTCCAACTTGTGTTGGTGAATGGTCGTTTGGTAGAGCACTCGTGTTCAAATTATTATGACGTAATGTGTCTTCCATGCAAACGTTACCTGAGTACATTGTGGTAACTTCATTTTCAAAAAAAAATTGCCTATTGTTTTAACTTTCCGATATCGTGTTCGCCACGCGAGTCCAAGCTACCTTACCACAATGCACTGATATTGTTGTAATCGGATATTCTGATACATCACTACTACCCCATCGACACTAATCTAGATAAAAATCCGTCCAGTATCACTTTGGCACAGCTTTATCTGTGAGATGAGTATGTTCACTACTTCACTTCTCCCGTAGAATATGGTTAAAGAAACACTGGTCCCTATACATATTATTATAGTGAACAAGACCCTTCCCCTACTTGCATCTAGTATATCACTAACAATGCATTAACGGCCGACTACGGAAACATATGGGAGATTGGTTCTCGTTCTGGTGTTATAGGACGAGTAATGCAGCTCAATTTATTCCTCGTACAAAAGAGCTGGCAAAATACCACAATAGATGGCATCCTGCAATCAACATGGCCCTTCTCAGTAAATAATGCGAATTACTTCTGTACAAAAACGAAGACACACGTATGGAAACCTGATAAATATTCTAGGCAAAGGAAACTATATCGGACCGTGTTACTGGTTTTCGGCTTTTCATCTCATAATTATTAAAAAATAAATAGATCTTGTCAATTTTGAACAAAAATGTGTAGTGTCTCCCAACAAGAAAACGTGTTAAGGATTCCCGTCAAGCTTTTTGGCCGTTTGAAGTCCTGAAATCAAGCACCAAACTCTTTCCCCGAGTTAATCTTAACTACCACGGCTTCAAACAAAAAATGAAATACGAGAAAACACACAGTAAGTACTTTTAAAATTTTTGAATTTAACCTTTGAACTATTACTCGGTAGAATTAACTTGGCGGGAATCCTCAACAAGTTTAGTTTTGGGGAAATTAAGTCTGCGATGCACTTACTGCAATTCTGCAGTAGTAATGTTTTGCGATGTATTAGATTATATGGTAGACAGCAGGGGCTTGCTCGCCATCTGATACTCATTACTATTGTCCTATGACTCAAAACTGCGAACAAAATTATAAAAGATACAAAAGAAGTTAAGAAGAGGGCAATGTGCCAAGTTGCCTGGTTAAGTAGGTTAAACTTAGGCTTTTTTCTTGGTGTAAGAACCACATTACTTTCCATTACTTTGCCGGACCTGTCAGTAAATTTGGAGGGCTTGGGTTTTGGGTAGATACATACATATTAGAAAACGTCAGCCTACCTCGGTTCAGGACGTCACTCTTTTACGATAATGAAACAACGAATATACAGCACACTTTGAATTTGAATACAACACCTGCTAAACTACGTTACGATGCATTAAATGTGTGTGCACGCACGTAACTACACGGCTTTTGCTGATTTCTTAGGGATATAATCTGGTGGAAAGCTTATAATCTGGTGGTAAATTCTACCTAAACGCGTATGTATCAATTTTTCATTTTGTTATGCATACCTGATTTGTTTTAGTTTTTAATGCACGGAAGGTGCGTTCTCGCCTAACAACCAATCACGTATCTGTCAGAATATTTTGTCAAAATGGGTAGAATGTACTCCGTTTACTATGTGAGGGATAGTAGTTTGTTATGCACAATAGTTACTCATTTGTTACACACGGGATGGACGTGCTTTCAATTCTAATGAATTTAATTTATTTATGCGCTAAACCCTACACGGTCACATCCCGACTGCCTCAAAAATACAAACTATAGTTATAGTTCTCCTGGCTAACTGTATGGGATGTATCACCCAATGGGCGATATCCCGATTATGGCTAATTCGCAAGAACTACTTCAAGATGACGTCCGAGGACGAAGGCCGAGACATCATCGCGACGTAGTTCGAGCGGATTATCCACGTGAGGGATATCGCCCATCGGCTCATAAATCCCATACAGTTTGCCACGAGTTCTATAACTAATTTATCGTATGGTCTGTAACTATTAAAATGAAAAACAAAATTGGTGGGGTAAATAGGCTGTGTTATTTATGCAAACTTGTGTCATCACGTTTGCATAACTTTGTTTTGCTGCAGTCAGATTTGCGGCAGATACCATTCGAACAAGATGAGGGTGAGCGAAGGTATGGTGTCTAGAGGGAGATTTTTAAAAATCGTAAAGGAGAAACGCGTTTTTTTTAAAGTCAGTGGGTCGGACTGATGTCTATTATCGTAGAACACATCACGGAAACTTTGTCATGTAAAAATTACGGCGTACTCCTTAGGTAAGTTCACGTTAGAGATGTTTTAAATTTTTTTTGGCGGAGTGTAGCGTAGCCTATAACGGACACTGAACTGCAAAATGTTGGTTGGTCCGTTGGTTGGTTCGTTGGTTGCACTTTCGTAGTCTGGGTAGAGCTAAAACTAAAGGACAGATTGGCATGAAATTCGCCACGTTGCTAGATAACCCAAAAAGTATTACTGATCTCGAGTTTGCCGTAAATTGATCAATTATAATCAACAAAATTACAATTTTTCTAATTTATCGATCTAAATCCTGAATAGTTAAGGAATTCCAGCGATGCATACACTGTTCTGCTGGTAATCAAGTAAACTTTTAAAAACTGTCAAACTAAATCATTGTTGCTCCTTTATAGCTAAAGATCTCTAACGTAACTCAATGAAATAATAACATTTCATTATCGCATTTTAACCATTATAGAAAGGCAGGCAAATGGAAAACACAAATGATTACTTAACGACTTACATTCGTTTCATGTGCAAAACAATGCTTGAAGGAATTCACCCAACATGGCGATCAAACCAGTTGTTTACACTATCAATGGGAATCCCAAATGTGAAACATAAAATCGCCACTACATCAGGAAACTGTTTATACAGAACTAAAGCATACAGCAGACTATGTCTTTTCACCGCAACACGGAACAATACAATAGCTTCGTATAATAATTTCAAGATTCCGTGGTTGCTATGGAAACTTCGGATTTTAAGCCTATCCACAAGTCCGTGGGTAACTCGTGAACGACACTATTCAAGAATAACTCTCAATCCAACGTTGCAAAGGAAGAATAGGCTTAACCTCGAACTCAATAGGCCCAACTTATCTGCAGTTATTGCTAAAAATAAGGCTTAAAAGTTTTGAACGTTTTAGAATTATTTAAATGCTATCTTCACACCCAATCTATAACATCGTTTAACCTACACTTGTCACAATTCCGACTTAAAAAAATTAGCGTTCCCAGATGAAGTACTATGTGCCAGAGGTTTGCACTTTAACATAGTCGTAGGAGGCGGCATAGCAAGCCACGGACGGCTAGGAAAGATACTCTGCAATAATTATAAACAATGCAGGCATTATTGGCGGTAGCACGCTTTTTGCTAGCTTAACCACGGCGGCTAACGTGGCATTTTACTTTAGATAGCGGTGATGGTAGAAAAGGCTGCAACTAAAGAAACAGAAACTAAATGTGGGAGCAAACTAAAGCGTCTTAAAATTAATATGAACCGTAGCTTATGCCTACCTAAAAAAATACTAAAGTGTGAAAAAGGCCAGCTAAGAGCTTCACATCAAACGGCACAAATATCACAAACGTAGCCAACCAAGTATTGCACCCAGATTTTTAAGGAAATGTAGCAATCATTAAAATGAGAGTAAGTACAAATTTAAAATAAATTTTTATCCGCTTCGCCAACAATAGGCCAAAGCCTGTTTCCTAGTTTAATCATGTCATTCACGTAATGTGTCATCCTTCTTCAATTCGCGTAATGTGCTTTCTGAACAATGGGTTCTTCGCGTTTGTCATGTCATGTCATGTAGCCTACATCTTTGATGCCTTTTGCAAAGTTTAACGATGCTTAATAATGCCCAAGAAAGGATTCTGTATTCAACTTTAGTCACTGTGGACCATTTTAAAGCCAATTCAGGGGTAACATATTCTGAAAACAGTTATGTGCTAAAGTGTGGGCGGATAGTTAGAATGTTTAGAATGTATTTCATTTGGGGGTGGAGGGAAAGCTGGGAAATAGCATAACGCTTAATTTTGAGGGATGAAATTTCATATATGTTAGTTCGTGTATGTTATTTTAGTTGATGTTTGCGAAAGGCCGGCAGAAGTTTATGTAATTTTGCTAGGGGGAAAGGGGAGATGTGGAAGGAAATAGAGTAACGCCTAATTTTGAGGGATGAAATTTTATGTATAGTTCGTATGTTATTTCAGTTGGTGTTTTCAAATGGCCGACGCAAGTTTACGTAATTTGGTGAGGGGGAGGGGAGGAGAGGCGGAGGGAGGGAAGTGGAGGGAAATAGAGTTACGCTTAATTTAGAGAGATGAAATTTTATGTATAGTTCGAAAGTTATTTTAGTTGATGTTTTCGAAAGGTACACGCAAGTTCTCATAATTTTGTGATTTACAGTCGCCAGCGTTTTTTTTGGGGGGGGTGGGGGTTGTTAAGGTTAATAAGTATTTAAAGTATTCGATTTTCTTGTCTGTGTTTCGAAATGTAGATCTGCTTTATAAAACCATGCGTGAATTAATTTGCTTTTATTTTTGTTTCGTAATAAAAGAGCACGAGTGTCAATTTTTTTTTCAAACAAGGGACGAAAGCACGATTTTATTTTGTAGAAAACATTATTTTGAAACTTCTGGTTGACATAAAATAAATCTAAATAAAAATCCTAATAATACTCGCATGGTTTTATTAAGGAATTCTACCTTATGAAAAACCTGGCATTGTCTTATCACCACAGTAAAGTGTGGGGATTTGAATATCATGCACTGTAAAGTGTGGTGATATGGGATATATCGCTGCGTGTTTTTAGCATTGTGAGAGGTAGGGACATACGATAAATACTAATATAACAGTTACTCATTTGTTATACACGGGATGGGCGTGCTTTCAGTTCCAATTTAATTTAAACTATTTATGCACTAAACCCTACATGGTGAACATGCCAACTACCTCTAAATACAAAGTAATAAATTTGCACCAACTGCCTGACTGAGTACAAAAGGCTGCAACTGCTCACAGGTTCCTATAATTATAGAAAGACTATGATATACCCCCAACAAATCCACATTGGGAATGCCCCTGGTAACCCTAGGTAACACAGAGACCACAGGTTGACCCTTACTAACACAATTATGTACCTAAGCTAAGCTATAGAACTCGCGTATAATTGATTTGAACGTAAAACTTTCGTATCCGCCCATTCCTCTTTGGTTGTTGGCAGAAGTATCAAATAGGGTCGACATTTCTTCATATTTAAAAAAGTTGACTTTCTCATTCAGACCCAACAATAATCATCTGGACTTTCAACTTGATATCTTCAGTGATGCTTCCATTTTGTGAATGGCCACTAGGATTTGGATTCCGGGCAAAGTTTCAGTTCACACGTTATGCTAGCTGAACAGTTTGCAACAAGTTGCATATTGCACATGGAAGCTGTACACACATAGTAGTTTCCAAATCCACCGGGAGACACTCACGGAAGTGACGACATAATCTGTGACGACGTAATCCGTGACGACGTCATCAAAATGGCCACCATGCAACATACTAAATCTCTATTATCTCCGGAACTAATCGATCAATCCTAACGTGTGACCTATTGTTGGAAAGATAATTGAATTTTTTTTAAAGAAATGCTGGAGCAATGTATGCAATAAATCTATTAGGTTTGGTTTAATCTGAAGAAAAACATAATATGACTGCTGTGTGATATGTTAATTCTCAATCTCCAGAACTAATCTATCGATCTTTTCGTGCGAACTATCGTTGGAATGGTAATTTAATTTGTTAAAAGAAGTACCAGAATAACGAATGCCATAAATTAGTAGATTCTGCATTATTTTAAGTGAAACACATTATGACGTATTCAAAACACCAAATAGACCAAATACTCCAAATCTCGTGTATCTCCGGAACTAACAGATCAATCTTATAGTGTAACCTATTGTTGGAAAAACAATTTAATTTGTTAAAAGAATTGCCAGAGCATTGTTTGCCCTATATATATTATTTTTTGTTTAACATATAGAAAAACATATTATAGCGTCATAAAAATGACCGCCGTGCAATGTACTAATCTGTGGTATCTCCCAAAACGAATGTATCAATCTTATTCTGCAACATATGGTCGGAAATATAATATAATTAGCCAAAAGAACTGCAAGGACAATGAATTCATAACTCTCTTTTGTTTAATTTGAAGGAAAACAACATCTGCAAATAATTATTGTCACTTTATATGTGTAATTAAAGTTGGTTTTATTCTACGTTTTGTTATTTATAATGTATTCACTTGTACTGCAATTGATAACATAGATCATAACACAGCCTTCAGTACATCGAGGAACTCATTCCATGCAACATGCATGTGTCATCTTTAACCCACCAGAAGGTATGTCTGTGACAACCACTCTCAACCTAGGACAATCAAAGAATAAAGCAGAATAAGCTTGCCCGAGTCCTCCATAAGTCTTCATCATACGACTAAATGTTCATGTGATGCACCGTTACCAATGGTAAATAACGCAAGAAAAGGAAAAAAAACCATTAATACACCCGTTGAAATTATGAAATGCTCAGAATCTACCAGAAGCAAGGCTGACCAACAAGGTAAAGTGTGATCCTGGGTAGCCTTCCATTCTCATCAAAACATCCACGAAGGTATGAAAGGTAAATGCACATTAATTCTTCTCCCACAATATGATGTGAATTCGTCATCCATGGTTCGCCATGCCATGAACATTATAATAAGTATTCTTAATAAGATTAATTCATCACAGCCACCAGTTTATAGCCGATCAACCATCACAAAGCTGCACATAGAAATGGCTGTAATTTCGATGATTGGTTGTGACTTAGCAGGTAGTGGCTAAAACGAAAACTTTGTTCAAGCCTGTGTTGCAACACCAGGAAGGGCAGACAGCATTCTGAATTCACACACATAAAACAAAGTAGGTATGCAGACAAGGTTAGCATCGCAGGCCATCATATTTTGCAGAATGAGGTTATAAGAATCTGGGTGATGACATGACAGTTCAGACAGTCCTTTAAGGGCAGGCAACAAGAATCGGGTTAAATGATTTCTAGGATGGATGACAACTGCTGGGGTAACTGTAAGATATTCTCCTACGGTAGTGAATGAAGAAACATGGGTTCTGCCCTCAGTATAGTAATGACACTTGACACTTAATTTCAAGCAAGGTTGTGGACACGGGTTTATTGCTGTATAATCTTTTATAACATTTTGAAATGCCATGTCACGCAACACGTCACATATCACTAGTATGGTAGTTCAACTATTACATAATTAACACAAGATGTATGGCACACTGCTATAGGCTAAGTTAGAGTGTTACACTGGGTTTGAGGTTGACATTAATGGAACTAAAGAATGCTAAGTGTGACGCCATAAGTAACGACGCCACACTACAACCTACGAAGGGAAATAAAGAAGAAAAAAATAAATCTAGCTGCAATAAAAAGCCCAATTTTACTTGGGGGGAAGGTGAAAATTGGTTTCTATTGCCTAAGGAAAACATACACTACCTGTAAAGTAAATTGCATTCAGTTCCTGAGTGCTCGTTACCCTGGAGGATTTTAAACTCTCTAGATTTGCTAAGCTCAGACACTCACCTGCGAATGCGCGGGTCCAGCGCGCGCAGGCCCACCATAAAGAGTGCTACTGCGTCAGCCAGCCATCTACTTTTCCTCACGATATGTCAGCCATGATGGTGACTCGAGAGGGGAGGTTGGGTGCGTATTTACAGTTAGTGTATATTTTTCTTAAGCAATAGAAACCAATTTTCACCTTCCCCCCAGGTAAAATTGGGCTTTCTAATTGCCGGTTGGAAAATATCCACTACCTGTAAATTAAATTGCTTTTACAGCAGACCTCGTCAGTATAGGTGGCGGGCACCATCATGACGGGCCCCCAAGGGTATGAGCTGGGTCCCCAGTGCCAGAGTTGTGGTTGATTGGTTGCAGACACAACATTCTCTGGTCACGGCCGACTTTCTGCGCAAGGCAGTCAGAGTGGGGAGGGAACTTTCAATAGCCAAAGCGAGTTGGTAAGGAAGTTCAGGCGAGTTTTCCAGATTCCACAACTTGTTGGTTGTCAGTTGACGGTTTAACGATTTGACTGAATTGCAGTAAGTTTACAGGATGTAAATGAGGCTTTTAGTTGCGGAAGTTAGGTTCTTGAAGATTAGCACATTGAGGTTTTGTAGAGAAATCGAACCTCAGAGAGGTGTGAAGAAGCGGCAGACCATTGTTGGATGGGTGCTTTGATTTAAGAGCAGTTAAGCAGGTTGAAGAGGGATTGTGAGTTTCCGATGACGGATGAAGCATGAGAAGGATTTGAGTGATTGTATGATGCGGTTGCAGAGTTGGCGAAGGGTCATGAAACATTGTTCCCCAGAGCCATCGAGATTGGAACAGCAAGATCGGGAAGTGAACGTAGAATGTGGGTGGACCGAAAGAAATCTTGAAGGGTAGCATGTGAAGGGGCAAATGCCGGGCACACTGTCATGAGCGTGAAATTGTGAAGGATAAGGATCAAGGCGAAGTTGAATGCAGTGTGGAAAAAATCGTCGAGGTCCAGTTTGACTCAGTGGAAGTGCGATACTGCCAGTCGTTTGAGTGAGAGATCGTTGGTGGTAATGAGTGATGTGGAGTGATGATGAATTGATGGTTGTGGTTCGGAAAGTTCGGGTTGTAGTTGGTGAGGGCATCCAAGCAGATTAGGTGTTGGATATGGAGCCGTGTGGTTAGTCATGATGACAAGGTGTTTCGTCATGATTGACAGATTGATGAGTTAACAGAATTATTGGATAAGTCGAATTCCCAAGATTAGGAATGATCGAGACTTAACCAGTGGAATGTGAGGCGTAAGGCCGAATGATTAAAAACCATTAGCCAGCTGGAAATTCATCAAGCGGCCTGTTCGTGGAAGGTGAGCAAGAAACAGGAGTCCAGGCATGTTGTTGGGAAACTTGGAGGACCTGTAGGAGCGTTGTGTGAGGTCAATTTCTCTTCAGAGGTGCGTGAAGAAAGGGCGTTACTTTAGCAGTGCGAAGGAGTTGAGCATTTGTCGTCCATGATCAGGTTGGGTTGAAGTGACGGTGGAGTCGTGAAGAAACTTCAGCTTCATCATGATGCAGCAGGTGGTTGGTGATGTAAACGGGTTTCCATGAATTTGAAAGATTCGTGAAACCAAGGCGGTCACAGTGGTGTGGTGCGATGGACTAGGGCACCGTGAAAAATCATCATGATTCGATTGGTGACGGCCATCTAAGTGACGATGCGCGGGTGTTGACGGGAATTGAACGTGTTGGTGAATTAGAATGGAGTTCGGGACGAACGTCAGCGACGGGAGCTTGTGGGATGGAGACGTTGTGATGTTGTGGGATTTCATTCCAAGACATGTGAGTGAACATTCATTCAGAAAAGGGTTGGCGATATGAGGAGACCTTCCCTCCATGAAACCAAGCCGAGATGGTGTGAGGGAGGTGAGATGGAACGAAGTACGGGGCAATCATGTGAAGTCTCACGCAGAGGTTCCAAGGAACGAGGCAAAAGCAAGGCGATAGTCTGGAGTCCGTAAGCTTCTAAGGCCGTGCCAGGTGGTTGTTGTCCCGGAAAGTGGTTGATTGATCGAGGAGGCCGGGTTAGCGGTGAGAGGGGTGGATAGCAGCAGCACTCGGTTACCCCCGGCAGACGAACAATCGAGTCCGAAACGGGCCCAAAGCAATGTGACTTCGGATGACGGACGAGAGCCGGTGCATTCAGCATGGTTTGCTTTGGACAGCTTCGATGCTTGAATGAAATGCAACGAGTGACGCGGAGAGCATAGTAGTTACCGGCAGAGGGCTTGTAGATGACGATCAGGCCGGTGGACCATGAGCAGTAGGCTGACAACGAATGGGCGTGTGGGTGGCAATGGTCTTGAAGGTTGGCCAAGTGGATAGTAAAAAGGTGCACGAACGCAATGAGCTTGAGCAGTAGCAGGCTAGCAAACGATGAGTGGAACCACGAACAAAGATGGGGGTGGGCCTGAGTGGTGAAAAGCTAACGTATGCAGAACATGACAGGTCAAGGATGTAAGAGCGAACAGTGAACGGGAGCATGGACGTAAAAGGGCTTGAATGGTGAGCAGGGTGCCACAGAACACAAAGAAGACGAACGTCAAGTTGGCTAGTTACGGGAAAAGAGGCATGTTGAAGATGAAAGTCGGCAAAACAAAGCCAGCACGAGGTGACGAGTGGCTAGACTGGCTAACAATGAGTGATGCCGTGAGCTTCAATGAACGTGAAAGACGAGCAGGAACGACGAACGATGCATGACCTTCAAAGATCGCCCAGCGATGGATGAGAACGACGAACGGCGTGGTTGAGCTTCAAAGATTCCCATGACGAACGTGAACGAGAAGGAATGGCAGACAACAGGAATGTATGGGTGTGACGGCAAGGCATGAACGGTGGCCGGACCAGTGACGGAAGAGGCGTCTCAGCAGTAGATCTTCAGGCTGGCCTGTAACGGCGAGTGGGTGCATGTTGATGAGAGGGCTGCGGGCACCGAACGGGCTGTGAGTGGCGAATGGCTTGAAAGACAGTTGGGCCCGAGCAGATATTCTTCAGGTAAGCTTCGAGTGGTGAATCGATGAAGAGGAACAGTGACAGATCCGGTGAACGCATCACTTGCTTGACTGTTGTGAACTGGTCGTCTGGAATGATGAGAACCTGTGTTCAGCAGGACGTCGAAGAGCGTGACAAGCGTGATGGGCTTGAAGGCCGAGAAGGGAGAATTCTTCCGGGAGAGGACTGCGTGGGCGGCATCCATTATGAGGTGAAATGTGCAGCCACAGTAGCCCCGATGTGTCAGTGGTGAGTGGTTGACAATCGGGTGAACAAACGAAGAAAAGAAGTGTTTGACTTGTGGAAGTCATCATTTTTGTGGAGGTATACCTTCCTGAGGGGATGACCTGCAAAAGAAAGAACGAACGCACCTATACCTTGTATGGGTGAGCGGCGAACGAGCAACGGGCGAGAACGAACGAGAGTCCTCTCGGTGTAGCGGGCGAACGGGCAATGATCTCCCGGTGACAATGTTGACGCAGCGACGGTTTGTACGGCGGCGGCAAACGTCGAGCCCACGATTGGCGAACGGAGGTCTCCTGCCGGCTGATGAAACTGGATGGCGGCGATAGAGCAAGCGAACGATGGCTGCCAGAAGTGATTATGAAAGCAGCAGCAGAGACAGCAGCATGGATGGCGTTGATTGCAGGGCGAACGGTGCAGTAAACGGTAACGAATGATGCCACGAACGGCAGACACATTTTCTTTAACAGGAGAATCCTGTGTTGATAGAAGACCACAACGAACGAACGAGCGAACGAACCGATGAATTCTCCATGTAGCGCGGTTCTGCGAACGAGTACGACGAATGGGAACGACGAACGGGAATGACGAACGACGAACGGAAGATCTCTTCATGTAGTGGCAGGTCTTGCGAACGGGAACGATGAACGGGAACGACGAACGGGAACGACGAACGGAAGATCTCTTCATGTAGTGGCAGGTCTTGCGAACGGGAACGATGAACGGGAACGACGAACGGGAACGACGAACGGAAGACTTCTTCATGTAGGGGCAGGTCTTGCGGCAGTCACAACAGTACAAGAAGCATAGGGATGAGTGACGGGAATCAGTTTCCGAGTGGCCAGTGGAACAACCATGCAAAGAGCATAACGGCAGTGGCGAACGAGAACGAGCGTCAGTCTCCTTACTAGCAGGTGAACGTTGAATGATGAACGCCGAATGGGAACGAAAGCGAGTCTTCCTTGTGCAGCAGGTGAACGGCGAACGACGAACGGTAAATGCTTCACTTGCTTGGACCTCTTCATGTAGCGGTGGCTGGACTGAGAACGACGAACGACGAACAGAAGACCTATTCATGTAGTGGTGGGTCTTGCGAACGGGAACGACGAATGACGAACGACGAACGGAAGGCCTCTTCATGTAGTGGCGGGTGGGCTGCGAACAGGAACAGCGAACGGGAGCGACGGCAGTGATGTTGACACGGTGGCTGCTGGAGCTTGCGTTGAGCTTCAAGACCAACGAACGATGCGGTGGTCTAAGCCTGACGAGCAACGAACGGGAATGAGCTTCAGGCCGACAGACGTGAGCAAGAAGACGCATGGTGCAATGAGCTGCAAAGACCGCTGAACGGCTACGGGAGGGGCGGGCGGTGCGATGAGCTTCAAAGACCGGCGAACAGGAACAACGAACGATGTGATGGGCTTCAAAGATCGGCGAACGGCGAACGACGAACGAAAACCAAGATGGCGGGTAACAGAGCGAAGCAACCGTGACGGTTGCGTGGAGGAAAAGAGATGGCTGGCTGACGCGGTAGCACTATTTATGGAGGGCCTGCGCTCGCTGGACCCGCGCATGCGCAGATGGGTGTCTGAGCTGGGCGTATCTGGAGAGTTTAAAATCATCAAGGGTAACGAGCACTCAGGAACTGAATGCAATTTAATTTACAGGTAGTGGATATTTTCCAACCGGCAATTAGAAAAAATAGATTATTTTTTTTCTAACAATTTTCATCTCTATTGTAAGTACACTCTAGTCTTATGAAATATTGCTTTATTGTTTCTAAATTAAAGATCAAGAGAGCTGTCTATTTCGCTTTCAAAGAGAAAAGCTGCATTTGTGAAAGCTTTAAAAAAACATGCTATTTCAAATAAATACTAAACGATGAAGGAAAACTTCAAGTAAAACAACCAGTTTTTAGTTTTCTTTCATCGTTTAGTATTTACAAACTGGAACTTGTTTGTACATTTTCAGGATTTATGAAGCCACATGGTCAGAACATCATTTGCTGCCAACGGATTTTGAATAAAAGTCCCAACGGAAATTTTGATGCAGCCTGAAGTTCCTCCTTGCCTCAGTTGTTTGGCACAGCTGTTTCATTCTCAAATTCAAATTCAAATTCTTTATTCGAGAGCCGTGACCTGCAGTCGTACGCTCTGTACATCACTAAGTAAAACATAGAACAACAAAAACAATTAAACAAAAACAATTAAACAAAACCATGTCACACCAACTCGCCAAACAGCCACTCAACCCACTTGTACGTGTTTCATTCTCCCCTCAGCTCCAAACAATTGCTCTCGGCATATGAAAAACAAGAAACATATATATTAAAACCGTGGAAATAATTTTCCGCACATGCAACGATAACACTACATTTTTTTCCGCCTCTTAACGTTTTAAAATAAAACCCTCAGTTTGGTTTACGGCTAACTATGACATCACGACGTTTAAACAATTATCCACATAATTTGGTTATTTTATTTTGTTAAATGTTGAGTTTATTTGGCGCTTTTCAGACTCGTTTCGATCTACCCGAAACTACCGCTGGAATTTCGGTGTCTTTAACCAGGGATTTTTTGTGCTGTGCGTTTGTTAGTTGGTTTCTCAACTGGTATTGACGTTGACACAGTTGATATGGGAGACCTCGCATTCGCTGTTTTGCCAATTTCAACACAGATGTCGCTGTTTTTTTAGAACAAAATGCGTGGTACTGCATCGGATACGGAAACTGTATCACCTGGTGCAATTTCTGTCAACTACGGAGATAAACAATGTCGCACATGATGCCGTTCGTTGATTGGCTTTTCCTGGCGTCGCCTGATCTGACCATATTTGGAGTTAAAATGGGAGCGAACGGCTTTTGGCCTCAGGGGTCAACAATACGCTTTTACGAGAGCCAATAGATTTCCGTGTTCTGTCGGCCTTCGGTATTTTCGTCAACTGATCGGAAATTCCGGGAGTTTGGCTGCTGAAAGATTGCTTTGTAAGCGAAAAAGGGCGTTGTTGAGAATTAGCGGGAAATTTATTCATAGAAAAATTCGACGTGCTTTCTGCCGGATTATACTGCTGCGCAACAGGATTTATAGCGCCATCCAATAAATGTGAGTTGTCTAATAAACGTGTTCTCAACTGATCCCTGTGCTTACGAACCAATACATTCTGTTCAGTTAAGACTTGATATTGCTGATGTGCCAATACCTCGTTAGCAATTCCCGGTAACCATAATTTATTTGAGGAGCTACTATAGTCACGGATCCAAACAGGGGTGTTTAGCTCATAACTATGCAACTTTCGGTTTTGAGTGTTACGAGTTTGCTTGTCCTGACATATTTTGACTTTGGATATGGGTTCAAGGGGAGCAAATCTAAACGTGATTTGAATTCACGATTAAAATAAAACTTTGAGGAAGTAGCTAGTGTAGTTGCACTGATGCTTCAATGAAGTTATTCACACTGTCTTGGATTCCCAGTCCATCTCGTCTAGCTGCTTTATAGACGCTCTTAAAATTGTTTACATACATTTCTGCCAGACCGTTTGTCCAAGGTGCGTATGCCGGACCTGTTAGGCGCCTTATGCCCTTTGCTTTTAGCCAATTTTGGAAAAGGGCAGAGGTCCATTGTGCACCATTGTCCACAACAAGACAATCTATCAGCAATGTGGGTATTCATGATATCTGCAACTTTTTCTGACGTTGTTGTTTTCATTTTATGAATGAACGGAATTTTAGAATTGGGGGTCCACCATAATTAAGAAGATATAATTGTCTAAAGAACCAAGGAAATCAGCGTGAAAAGGAGCAGTTGCTTTGAGAGGGTATTCCCATGTATGCTTGGGGCCAGACTTTTGTGTTTCTTTAAGTTCCTGGCAGTTAGTGCAAGACTTAACTTTTCTCTCAATAGCAGCGTCAATTGACGGCGACCAAATTATTGCTCTCTCGAGACCTTTCATTTTCACAATGCCAAGATGGGAGCTATGTAAATCTCGGTGCATTTGACGTTGTAAAGATGCTGGGACGATGAATCGGAAACCCCAAAACAGTGTGTTTGAATCAAAATGAATTTCAGTGCGTCTGGAAAAATAGGGTAACATTTCTGAGTCATCACAGTGATTTAGCCACCCATGGTGAACATACCTAAAGACTTTGCTAAGATGGGGGTCCTTACGACTTTCTGAGACCAGGGTTTCGTTTAATACATGCAAATTAGAAATGGTTTCTAAAACAAGGATGTTGTATTGCTCCTCCACCTCCTCAAATTCCTCCTCATTGGAAAGGGGGAGTCGCGACAAAGCATCTGTAGTTAAATTTTCTTTACCTGGAATATGCTGAAAATCGTAAGCATACCCGTTCAGAAGGACTGCCCACCGCTGAACTCTAGCTGCTGCCATTTGAGGAATTCCCTTCTTGGGACCAAATATACGTCACATGTCACTAGTATGGTAGTTCAACCATTACAATAATTAACACAAGATGTATGGCACATTGCTATAGGCTAAGTTAGCGTGTTAAGCTGGGTTTGAGGTGGACATTAATGCAACTAAAGAATGCTAAGTGTGACGCCACAAGTAACGACGCCAAAGTAACGAGGTCTCTATATACTTGCAATTGTACTAAGAGAGGTACGAGATGTCATATTAAACAATAACTTTCCTGTACACTTCCGTGTGCCTGTGAAGTCCACTGCTCAAGTGACGCACTGTGAACAATACAACACAGCTTTAATAATTTACCATTTCCAAACGAACCTCATATAAAGCGCCAATAATTACATACACATTATGTTTTCCTTAACAATCAACAAAAACTAAAATATCTACGGGGAAGATTATATTCAGGGAAGATTAAATGTTCAGGGAAGATTAAATTATTTTTCCCATGATAGGTCACATGATAAGACTGAACAGTTCCAGAGATACACGAGATTTAGCATATTGCATGGTCGCTATTTTGAGGACGTCATAATATGCTTTCCATCAAATTACGCAGAAACTAATAGACTTACGGCAAATTAAATTACATTTCAAACGATAGGATGCACGAAAAGTTTGACCGATTAGTTCCGGAGATAATGGGAAATTAGTACATCACACAGCAGTCATATTATGTTTCTTTTTTCAGATTAAACCAAAACTAATAGAGTTAAGGCATATATTGTTCAGGCATTTCTTTTAGTAAATTAAATTATCTTTGCAACAATCGGTGGCACGATAGAAATGACCAATTAGTTCCGGAGATAATAGACATCGCGTGGTAGTAATTTTGATGACATCATCACGGCTATACGTCGTCACTTCCGGGAGTGTCTCCTGGCGGATTTGGAAACTACAACTTGTGAGCAGCTTCAATGTGCAATATGCAGCTTGTTTCCAGAACTGAAGTGTTTTTGCACTAACAGCATGGACTATAGGCAGATAAATGTGTTAGTTAGTAAGGGTCAACCTATGGTCTCTCTGTGTTAAACTCTCAACTTTGAGAGCTTATGACTTCGTCAAAAGTGAACATTTTAAAACCAAGTTTATAATGAGAGGAGATATAGTTAGTCAAGGCCTGGCTACAGTCCAAAACTTGTGAAATTCGACCCAGTCAAATCGGAGATCCAGAGGTGGGCCAAGTAGACAATTTCTTGTTCTTGTTCTGCTTCTTCTTTTGGTGGTGTTCCTTTCGTCTTTCCTCTCTACGGTTGAAACGACACCACCTAAAATCATGGGAATAGGCTCAAATCATAGCTTCCTATGTGAATAAATACCTTTTCATGGTTATTTTAGTTAAACTGAAATAGTTATTCCGAAAAAAAACACCTGAAGCAACGCTATTTTGCTGATTAAAAAAGGAAATTCTCTCTACTGTAGTAACCAAATTCTCCCAAAGTGCAAGTAATAAGCATGCACAAATTACGTAACATGTGGAGGAGAATTCAGCAAATGTTTTACTGTCTGTTACGATGGGGGATGGGAAGCTACATTCTTTGTAGCTAAACTACATTTCTAAGATCTGTTTAACGAGATACATTTTTTTAAACAAATAATTATCTAGTCGTTACACCCCTAGGTACTATGTACTACTCATAAAAACGTATGAAACCCAAATAAATACCTATACATTTGGAGGGCGAAGAGGGCCAGAAAATGTTAAGTATTTTCAGGTGAGAAGGGTCAAGCCAAATGATAAACTGGTATTGCAAAGGGGGTGGACGTCAAATTGCTAAAAAAAAAAAAAGGGGTGACATAATTTGTGAATGCTCCAGTATGTCTGCATAGTTAACATTCCTGTTGGACTCCTGAGTACTGTTCGGTACACTCACAATTCCTACTTGTTAATTGTAACGCATAAACGTACTAAAGATAGCGTTCTGTGCTGGAGCAAATCGTAATATTCCACGTAGGAATGGTGCCTCACATGCAGTGGAGATATGAATCCTACATTATAGTGTGTATAATTTTCAGTGTGGTAGGAATCCTATTATTTCCGCATGAATGTACTGTTTCTAACTTACGTCTGCCTCTGGGAAAATTCCGATTTCTTTCAGATTTTTCTCACAGACGATGCAGATGATTGATATCGAATGAAACAATGAATGTACCATTGCCACTGCAAATGTGAATGGATGCCCTCTTGAAAATAAGCCACCATTATGAAATTATGCCTATTATTATCAGATTTCTTTCAAATTTAGAACAGAGATGAAGTAGTTGATACCAAATGCATATGCAATCGTCACTATTAATTGCTAATGGCCGCCATGTTGAAAACAGGCAGCCATTTTGAAATTATGCTAATTTTCATCCGATTTTTCTCTAATTTAGAACAAAGAAATTATAGTTGATAACACTTGAAACAGTGAAGTTCCATCGACGTTATTAATCTCTAATGTACGCCATCATGCTGCAGATGGCCATTTTGAAATTATGCTTATTTTGCCAGATTTCTTTTAAACGAAAAATAAAAAACATGAAATCAAAAAAAAAAGGAAGTTACATTCCATCTCTAGGTTGGGTGAATTGTGAGTTCTTCACGTTGCAGGCAGTACTGTCAGTTGCACTGTTTTATAGTTTAGCTACAATTCTCAAAGTAACACGTCTTAATAAACAAAAACGGAGTGTTAAATGTTAAGAGTATGGGTCTGAAAGTAAAAACCTAGAAGGAACACGGACAAACTTTGACAGCAAGGGTCTAGGTGTAAAATTTTGTCAGTAGGAGGCATCACCCTTACACCCCATGGACAGCTTTCGTCCTTAAAAATAGGAAAACAATGATTGAATTTTGACATAAACTTGGAAGAAATTCTCCTACAAAGTCCCATGTGATGATTCCATGAAAGTTGTACGATTTCTGCTTTGCTTTTGAATGAGAAGTTTTATTTTCGGTTTCGTAACGTGACAGTGTCCTCGGAGAAGAGAGCATCATTTTTTTGTCATCAAATGGTTTAAATCTAGGAAATTCGTATAAACATAGTCAGCATTTTTAAAGCATCAAAAGTCAAATGCTTTGAAGTAAGTTCTTTAATTATATTCCAAACACAAAAAAACCTGATACAACATATCGTCTGAATTGGCTAGAATTATATTTACAAAGTCTACTTTTAAAAATTGGCTTTACCAAGTCATTAAAATAATCCACTGTTAGTTTGGTATGCGTTACCTGCATTGCTTTTAGGTTGAAAATGTTTTTTTTTTCCGGTTTAGTAACATGGCACCGTATGCACAGCAGAGGTCATTATTGGTTCTTATCAATTATCTTATATGTATGAAATTCGTATATGGATAATCAACAATTCTAAAACATCAAAAGTCAAATGCCGAACTTCACAATAAAACTGTGTTCTTAAAGTTCTTTAAAGATATTACAAGAACAAAAAAAAAACCTGCTACACACGTTCTGTCCGAATAGAATAGAACAATATTTACAAAGTCAGATTAAAAAAATTAACCTAAGTCATTAAGCTGGGCACTGGCTAGTAATGTCTATTGCTTACCAGCCTTTTACTGAGGAAATTTTACACCTAGACCTTGCTGTCAAAGCTTGTCCGTGTTCCTTCTAGATTTTGACTTTAGACCCTTGCTCTTTACATCTAACGTTCCGTTTTTGTTTACTAATATCTTAAAAATTTGTTCTTAGATTACCCGAACTCCTTTGGTTATAAATTTCTATCATCTGCAAATTCTCTGGATCACTAGTCCCAGATAAATATTGTCGTCCTTTGGTTCAAATGATAGCAATTTCTTCTGTATATTAATAAAGGTCACTCTTTTCACGTTGGTGCTCGAAACTTAACGAACCAACACACTCTTGATCATAAAATTCTCCTTTCTTGTGATGTTGTGAACGACATGGGGATTTCGTTTACTGGTGATCTCAAAGTATCCTCCCACTGCTACAGATCTGTTCATACCGCCGTTTGGCTGTTGTTGAAAGTATTCTCCAAAGCTGCAGCCTTTAGCCGCCACGCAAAATTCTTTTAGTAAGCCTAAAAGCGGCCGTAAAAGTTACGGCCGAAGCATGTCACAAAACACAACACACATACAAAGCATGTCACAACACACACACAAAAGGTGGGCTTAAGCCGAAAACGTTCTGTACTGTAGGTTGAAACTATATTAATAAAAATGTATTCTTTGTACTCGGCCAACTTAACATACAGCAAACAACCATAGATCGTCGTATTGTTGCATTCTCTTGTTGCAGTGCTACGACATAGGCCTGTGTATTTTGTTTGACTGTCATGCTGCTAAGAAAGAAAAGAGAGAAACACTCACGCTGCTAAGTGGCTCTTTCTTTTGGCCTGCTACCGCTTGATGACCTGCAGTGGACATGACCCAGCTTAGAAGGAAAAAATGTGTCTTACTGGTTTGGTGTTATGGCACTGGTTTGGTGACATGGTAGTGGGTGTGTCTAGTGCACACCCTGAGTTGCACATCCGGCATGTCACGATGATTAAGGAATACAAAAATCTCGATGTGTATACAAGTAAAAAGGACTTAAGCAATAGGCAACCAGTCGACTTCTCTCCTGGGAGTACAGAAGAGAACTGAAGGTAGGTGGCTGGTGCTTCCTTTTATATGCTATTCAGGGTGGGTGTAGGGGTGTGGGTGTTGGACTGCGAGTTGGTGGGAAAATATAACAAATGTTACCATATTGATTTGGGAACAAACTTAGTTCTCAGTGGAAAGAATAGTTACTTTCTCATGGTTTGGTATGTTTAACAATCCAACCTACTAAGAAGTTGGTTCAATTTTTTAGTTTAAAATTAGATTTATGGTCCGAAATTGTTTCTTTAAACTTGTGTTGCGTCTATCTCGCATGGGTGGTGCCACATGCATGATGGGTGCAGGAACTCTAATGTACAGTATTTTTAGTTGCCAATCATTTTTCGTTCTTATCGCCTATTTTTCTTCAAGTAATGTGCGATGTTTTAAGTTTCGATGATTGCTGGATGAAAGTCTGTTATTGTTTTCTGCTAGAATTTTTATGAGAGGTTCGGAAGTATGGTAAAATAAAATTTAGATTTAATGTGAGCTTGCTTACTTGGTTTTAGGGTTGCACTACTTAATGCAAGCGTAGAAATGGATTGCCATTGGTAAAGTGTTTCTGCAAGGTTTACTAACTCGTTTTCGAGAATTGTTTTGTTAGTTATATGCGAGAAGATAACAATTCTCGAAAAAGAGTTGCGTACACCTTAAAGAAATACCTCGTCAATGGCTATCCGTTTTACCCTAGACTATATTAATTAGAAAAGCCCTAAAACCAGGAAAGCAAGCTTGCATTAAACCTGAATTTTGTTTTTCTTTACTTTATTTCCAAGGAATCAGAGCCTTTTAGAACATTTTTGGCAGAAAACAATACCAGACTTATATCCAGTAACCATCAAACTTAAAACAATGCACATTACCTGAAAAAAATAGGCGATAAGATCAAAAGTGGATTAGCAAATAAAAGTAATATGTTTCGGATTTCCTGCCCGACCTTGCATGCAGTGCCACGTATGGGAGACAGTCTCAATGAAAGCATAAAAAAAGATTTTTAGGCCATGAATCTAATTTTCAACTAAAAAGTGAAACCAACTCCTTACTACAGCACTACATCGCTACTGGAAGATCTCCGGATTTGTTAAAAAAAAAACCATGATTATGCAACCATTCTCTTCATTGACAACAAACTTCGTTCCCGAATATATTTGGATTCACTTCTAACACTTTTCCCACCAAACCCCGGATCATAATAATATTATGCCGTATAATAAAAATATCAAAGAATATGTCTAATATACAAATTAGGAATTTTGAAGTTCGCTTTAATCAATAAATTTCTAACCTCCCCCACACTGACTCTGCATAGTTTATAAAAGGAAGCACCAACCGCCGGTAACCACTTCTCTTCTGCACTCGCAGAAGATACGTCGATTGGTATACTATTTATTTTTAAAGAAACCACCCAATTTTAAGGCTGTCATGAATTGAGTATTTTTAAGTGTTTGACAAAGCTGTTGTAGATTTTACGCAATGATAACGAGTTAAATTTATCCCCGTGCTGCTATTTAGGCGTATAGGCACATGTTCCTACACTTATTTTTTGTTTGTTTGATTTATGTTAGCATGTATTCACTAAGTATATTACTGTACTTCAGAAGGCAGAAGTAGGTCAAATATGTAAAATGATATTTCCCTAAAGCACGGAATAATCAGAAACTCACAGGTAAAACCAGGGATGGACACAATTCTATTTCAATAGATTTGAGTCTATTACCTAGACATCAAGTGTGTAGCAAGTCAAATCGAATCCATTTCAACCTCCATACCGTTGATAAGCAATTCAATTCCAATTTAGTTACTTGAGTCTGAGTCAATTCCAACTAAGTCACTGCCATGGTTAAAAGCAATTCAAATCATGAACGTATTTTTGATTTACTATTACACATGATTCCAATCAATTGATTTTCGTTTCTAATCTGACAAATCAATTCCTATGAAGTGACATGCTGCTGATCTAGTCCTAATTCCAGTCATTTCCCGGTTGACTCTGGAAATATTTTGACCAATTCCATTCAGTTCCACCCAATTCCCCCTAAGTTTCTGACAAAATTGAAGGTATTGCCGAAAATTTAAATGATGTTGATGAATTTTGGGGATGAAATTGGGTAAATTGATTTGGATTTTGTGGAATTGGCCTGAATTTCAAGTTGAATCAAATCAGGTCAAGTCAATAAAAATGAAATAAAATCCACTGGCACCCTCTATGTGAGATCTGCTGACTATTTATTCTCAACCCTAGTACGTCTGCATACGATAGTTCTACAGTGCCAAACTCTCTTAACCTATCCAATTAACCGTTGGTAGTAATACCTTGTATGTAATACATGCTTAAAACAATGTTCTTGATATTCATTACAAATATAAAAAAGAATAAGGCATGACTCATCAGGTGTTGTGGTGATAAAATCCAGGAGTCTGTCTTGGACTTGTTCCTGTGTTCTCCTGAGATCTTGCAGTTGTTCTCTTTTGGGGTTTCTGGGGATCTTAAAGGCAGTGACCATTTCCCGGTGGCTCTTGTCCTGCATGTACATGTAAATATAAAATGGTGCATCTCTCTTTACTGAATCTTGATCGTTATGGGTAGTATCCCCAGCTAAAAATATTCCGCAGGAAAACTGCAGAAAATTTAAGGGTCTTCAGAAAAACTGCATAATTCTGCAGAATTTCTGCAATCTGTTGTTCAGTCTCAGCAAAGTGCAGATAAAATCTGTAGATTTTCTGCAGTTTATTGTTCACTTTCAGTAATTGAAGCTATAATCTGCAGATTTTCTGCAGTTTGTTGTTCACTCTCAGCAAGTGAAGATAAAATCTGCAGATTTTCTGCAGTTTGTTGTTCACCCTCAGCAATTGAAGATAAAATCTGCAGATTTTCTGCAGTTTCTTGTTCACTCTCAGCAATTGAAGATAAAATCTGTAGATTTTCTGCAGTTTGTTGTTCACTCTCAGCAATTGAAGATAAAATCTGTAGATTTTCTGCAGTTTGTTGTCACTCTCAGCAATTGAAGATAAAATCTGCAGATTTTCTGCAGTTTCTTCTTCACCTTTCAGCAAGTGAAGATAAAATCTGGAGACTTTTTGCAGGTTGTTGTTCACTTTCAGCAATAGAAGATAAAATCTGCACAATTTCTGCAGTTCTCAACAAGTGAAGAAAAATCTGCAGATTATCTGCAGTTCACTCTCAGCAAGCAAAGATAAAATCTGCATAGTTTCTGCAGATTGTTGTTCACTCTCAGCAAGTGAATGTAAAATCTGCAGAATTTCTGCAGTTATTGTTCATTCTCAGAAGGTTGAAGGTAAAATCTGCAGAATTTCTGCAGATGTTGTTCACTCTCAGCAACCCGAATATAAAATATGGAGAATTTCTGCAGTCTGTTGTTCACTCTCAGCTAGGTGAAAATAAAATCTGTAGAATTTCTGCCAATGTTGTAAACTGCAAGCCGAAGATAAAATCTGCAGAATTTCTGCAGTTATTGTTCATTCTCAGACCTTGGCAGAAACGTCGAATTTTACGAAAATGTATGCAACAACACTCCATAATATAAAATATGTTAAATTATGAAAGTTATCACGTTTATTAACCCTTTAAGGACGGGTGTGCATGAAATTAAGCGCCCATTCCCTCCAGAACAGGAGCACCCGAAAATGCGTCCGCGATGGAAAGTTTGAAAACTTGTAAATGTGGAGATTTCCATACAAGGATTAGGTTATTATGGATTCGGAGGATTGGATTTTTATGGATAGAGATGAAGAAATTCGAACGTCTCACTGTCATGCTGACCTTATTGAAGGGCCAAAAGGAAGTAATTTTCAGCGTGTTTCAATTTTAAGTAGTTATTACGATTTTGATCGCCGGAAAAATAGGCTTAACAGCACAGCGCTAAATACGGAGTAGAGTAACGATTGTGCAGTGAAACTTTCCCCCCAAAATTAAAAAAGCTTCTTATCTAAAGGTATTTTAACTGTTGCTGAAGCAATGTTTTAGGATTACAATACCTTGTGGTTGACAGCAAACCAAATTTTATAGGACAGTTTCCCTAATACGAAAGAAATTCTCTGTTAAGTTTTTGCCACGTTTGTCCCAGAGCCTCGTTATCAGCCGGGCGGCCAAACCGTATACAAATTACGGAAACGTGAGTGGTGCTTCAAGATGTTTAACGGTCACAACAATTAATTGATATATGATAACAAATGACTGCCCTTTGGAGGTAGGAAATCATTATTATCACGTTTTATGGTCATAAATATATTGTTGATCGCGATTTTTTTTGGGTGTAAGTCAGAAATTTATATTTTAAGTAGAAATGTTGACAGCACACGCCATGCCCAAACTTACTTCATTTTTTAAAGTTGTCTGTAACAATTTTAAAATTCTAAAAAAAAAAAAAAACAGAACTTTAGGTTTTTTTTTACATTTTTATTTCACAACTACTACTAAAACTAAAAAGGGGCTATAAAAGCCTCTGAAAAAATGAAGCAAACTTCTTTCCTCCATTTCCAGGGTGTAAGATTTATTTATATAAGCCAGTCAGGTTTTTTTTTGGTTATTTTTAATTGCTAGTCCTGAGTATAACCATGAGTCCATGAAAAGTTACGTAGGAACGATGAGTAACACACTTCTATTAGGGTGGTGTCCTAGCGTTTGACCGATGACAGAGACTCGCCTCGACCACCATTGGAACTAAACAGTGAAAACCTTCAATTTCAAAAACTAGATGGCGCCAGTAATTTGTGCCTTTTAAAACTTCAGTATCATTTACAGCTTGTTTGTGGGCTCTCAATGTTATTCATAAATTCTTATTTAAAGTATTCTTTGGAATTCTCAGACGAATAAAATTTATTAAGCTATATTCTAAACTATTTTCGGAATTATTTTTAACCAATCACGAAGCAGTTTGGTTAAAACGAACGCCATGACATGTGTTATGTAATGTGCCACTCGTGCTTCAACTAAAAAAGTGAAATCTTCCAAGTCAACTGCCAGAAAGCGACAGACGAGGAAATTCAACTTTATAAAAACAAGAAAGTAGTTTGATAATATGGCAAAGAATGTTTGCTCACTTAGTGCAATTATTTTGTTGGTGGTCCGTGTTCATACTAGAGATAATCCCCTAAACAGTAAAAAGTGTGGTAAGGCATATCTACGATTATCTGTTGCACATTTTAAGTCGAAAGACAGGAAGCTGATTATTTCTAGAGTGTGACACGTCGTATTATGATTTGTGAGATTTTCTGCTGCATTTTCTACATTCTACGACAAAACAGTGAGAAAGGGTTTAAATGTGATAACCGTAGTAAAGCCTTTTAACTGAAGCTCATGTTTAGTTGCGTTTGGGGGCGAGAAGTGTCTTAATGTTTTTGTGACGAGAAGCCTATTAAAAACATAGTATGGGGTACTGCAATTTCTGGTGAATGAGACTTGTTGCAACGTAAATGAATTTTTTCTACCGATCGTTCCTTAAATCAAGTTTGTAGTACGCAATTATCTTATTTAACGTGAATATCAGACGATGTATACTCTTATACAAAACGGTGTGAAAACCTGGAAATGCAACCATAGTGGTGCCGCTTTTCATACATAATTAAAAGAAATAGACAACTTTTAAATGCAAGATATTTTTATTAGTATCCGTTTTCGAAGTAAGAAATATTACAATGCATAGTCAACGTTTTTTAATGAGACACTTAAGTGAAAATTAAAAAAAGCTACAATTTCGTTGTAAAAGTGTGTAGCAATGTAGTCGAATGGATAATGGTGTAAACCCCTTGAAGTTTGAATTGTATGCTGCAGCATTTTTATTGATAAGCCCTTTATTATCTACGGTCGAATTCTACTCTAGCTGATTCTGTAAGGTGTGTGCTACTTCAAATACTAAGCTTCAGCAGGTGCCCTTTTCGGCAAAACAATGAATGACATTAAAAAAAATTTATAAATTTATAAATTTATAAAAAAAATCCTGTAACTTTAAATTCTTATTCGTCGCTTATACATGACACTGTGCAAGAGTGCATTTTTTAGGGTACTGCTACTCCGAAGCAAAAGGGGGGGGGGGAAGGCTCCCGCTTCAAAATCCTTTACACATTCATATATCTTTCAATTTTGGCGTCACTGGTTATTAGTGCTAAAAATTGTTTAAAATATGAGTAATCAAAACTTGTCAGCCTAAAAAGTGTTCGGTAATGAGAAAGCGCCCCCGTTACTCTGTTCAGTGGGACAGGCAAGAAACATTGTGGAGGGGGACGAATAAAGCCAGCTCGCGGTTTGGGGGAACGCTTCCCTAGAGCATTCCGAGGAATTGAAGCAATTTATGGTACATCACTGCCGAATCCTGCTTCTTTAGAGTACTTATTTATTTATTCTGGCAAATTTCTGTAGCGTTATGACACAAAGGCGGAAGAAGTATCGTTTATGTTACACGAATCCTATAAAATACTTAGTGCGTGACAGTGTATCTGCTTATAAATGAAGCTTGTTACAGTGTAGATGGATTCGTTCTGGCAATCAATCCTTAGAATTAAAATTGTAGTACCAATTTCGTGTTTAACGAATGTGAGACAATACGTATTCCAGTACACAATAGTGGGAAAACCTTAAAATGCAAATTTTCTGATGCCACATTCTAACATATTTCAAAGAAGTATCCTTTAAACGTTATTTTTTTTTATAAACAACCAATTGTGAAACACATAATAATGATGTTGCATGGCATACGTTACTTTGATGAGACACTTAAGAGCTTGTTAACAAAGCTACACTTTCGTTGAATTTTTTGAAGTATCGTAAATTGAATGCGTAATGGTGTGAAGCCCTGGAAGTGAATTTTACTTCTACAGTAACTAATATCATTGGGTTATTTTGCCTGTCGAGCAATGATGTATAACGAGGGGGGGGACGCGGGCAGGTCAAGCGCCCCTCCCTTTTTAAGCCAAGGCGTAATTTTTTTTTTCGATATTGACCTTTAAACGTTTTATTTTGTTTGATAGCCATAATATACAGTATGCAAATGACGAAAATAGTCATTCAATCAAAATGAAGCGGTTGTGCGTTTCCTAGCAAGAAAGCGTAAAGGGGCCGTTAAATTTGCTCCTCCCCCAGAAAAAAAAATTATTTACGCCATTTCTCTCGAGGTCAGGTGCAGCAGGATATTGAGGGCCCTACTGTGTAGCCGACAGAAATCAGGGAATTCGCCGAATGCGATACGAGGGTCCTTCCCCCTTTCCCCCTCCCCCCCCAAAAAAAGAAAGTAAATTTATTTTGTTCAAAGTCTTGGACAAAAGAACGGTCCTGGGGATAACAAAACGGCCAAGGGGCAAAGTACAAAGTAGCAAGCAACCACCCCCCCCTCCCATATATATATATTTTTCTTTGGGGGGGGGAGGAAGTTGCTTCCTACTTTCGTACTTTGCCCGTAGGCCGTTTTACCCCCAGGAGGGCAGTTTTTTTGTGTCTCCCCACTCTCTGACTCTCCGATGGGGAAGCAAGGGCAGGAAACCAAGGAGATCTGGGGCCGTAGCCTCGACTTGATCGCTTTCGACACAAAAAGTAAGATACAACGTCGAATACTGTTGGAAAAGACCTCATAGTGTGAGTCCCGAACACCTTGCGAGGTTGCCCTGTCGCATTCGGCCAACTAAACGCAAGCGGCCATTTTTTAGAGCTTTGGGGATCGAGGTTACGGTACTTCCGGTACAACGGTACTTTGGCTACAGCACTTCGTTGCAAGTGAATACGGTACTGCTTGCCTCTACTTATAAAATTAAATATTTTGTTGATATGTATGTAACGCATGCAATGATAAACTATCAAATTATTACAGTTGTTCGCTGCATAAATAGATATCCACGACATTTATTTGTGTAGAATTACTTGAGCTGCTATTCGCTTCCAATGGCATTCACGTCTATTTTTTGAATACACTGCGATTAGTCATGCGCAGAGTCGTCAAGAGCTTCTGAAGGAGAGACGGGAATAATGAACAAAGGACCATTGGTATCATAAATCCCAGTTTTCAAAGGATCTTTTTTCCGAAATTAATAGCTTTAATCAACGTTTTCTAACCATTAGATGATTAATTTTTCATAACCACGGTTCACCGACATAAATAACGATAAAATAATAATAAATAAATACTTCGAAGTAATTAGGACGATCATTTTCATGCTATTTACATGAAAGTGCTGCCACTATGACAAAATCACAGTAGATCTTGGTCTCCCTTCACCGCCGATCAAAATTAGCTTGTTTCAACTTTGAACTTTTAAAATTTTCAAAACGTAACATTTAATTTTAAT
>JAHWFP010126114.1:1063-30140 GCA_023313725.1 Lithobius niger | reverse complement strand
CCTAATAAGAGAAAAACAATCAAATTTTCGCTATATAAAGTAGTGACATTAGAGCCGAAATGGCTGCACCAAGTGTTCCGTTCCAACCCTGGTCACTCGACCTTAACTGACACCTTGGTGATTGTCAGTTAAGCTGGAGTGGTCACGGGTCGGACTACAACCTTGGTGGCAGCCATTTTGACTCTGATATCACTACGTTACATTGGGAACACGTGATGGGTACCTTCACCTATATTAATTTTTGTGCATGACTATATAGCTGTACCCCCGGCGCTGGTCTAGCCAGTTTCCGCTTACGTGAGCAAAATACGGTTGTGTGCAGTATGGAATAAAAAGGGCGCTGAGTGCCCCCTGCCTTCTCCTCCAGACGCCCCTGCGGCCAACCCACTTACATTCTGCCGTTGTCTGGTCAGATTTCCCCCATTCTCTCCCTTCGGCAACCCCTTTCCCGTCCCGCACTGCCTGCCCCCCCCCCCCCCCCCCACCCCAGATTCTCCTATTGTGTGGTCTGAATAGACCATTCCCTGCTTCCCCTCCCTTTGAACCCTTACTGATTTGTTTTGTTATGGAACCCAACAACGGTCGTGCATGCAGTGATTGTTACTTAACCAACTTTGAAACTCTTCAAGCCGGCAAAAAGAGCTAGCATTTAAAGCAATATTTCGATTGTTACTGATTGTTACAAGCCACATCGTTTGTTTGACATTGTCGGTCGCTCGCCCGCCCGACCTCCTTCATTGTAGTGTATAACGATAATGATGAATTTGCTTGCCCAACCTAAGCGTATCTAGACACACGCTAGTGTGTCGCCGCCAAGTAACAGTAGATTATCCCATTGTAGACATCCGATTGTTAAAAAATTGATTGTTTATGATAAAAAGGCGGCTCACTAGCAGACATGTGTCTGTTAACTGTAAGCAACTGAAAGCATATTATGGCATGTTGAGGATAAATGTTTCATATTGTGGAAAATGTAAGGGGAAGGGTCAGAGATAAAGAAAAACTAAAATTTAAAGGATGTGTGTCCACCAATCATAGAGAAAAAGATGCGTCAATAACGTTGTTTTTATGTTACTATCTAGTAAATTAGCTAGCTAGCTGGCTAGCTAATAAGATTTTTCCCATGTTAAATCCCGTAGACTTTTTGCTCACGGCTAGAGCAAAATTGAGAAGGCCTACGTAGCTGAATTTTGGCACACGGATGCATGGTGTTCTGAGCATGGTCCTTTTGTTGGTTTGAGGGTTGTAGGGGTCAGAACAAATACGTGGGAGGGTTTTGAAATTCGCCACTAGCGAATTTAAATTTCGTTTCCTTTCCAAGTTGCAACCAAAGATTTCAAGCAACTTTGTCTTGAACAATCAACACTGGTCTTTAGATTTATTGTAAAAGCCTGGACGAACTAAAAACTGAACTGTAACGAAGGACAAAATAAGGAAACATTATCGTTGCCATGGATTGCGTAAGAATAAAATGATGCACGTTAGGTGGTGGTTACGCAACAATACGAGCATCCACGAGCTAACGGGGTTTTTGTTAATAGCCCCAAAATAAAATGCTTCGCGTTCTGCTGTTTTAGTAACAGCGACCTTCGGAGGTTTCTGCATGACTATACCATGTGCAATGGCTGTTTGCCGTGACGTCACCATGAGTTAGCCAATGACGAACGAGAACAACGGCTGTTTGGCCGTCTGATTGGACTAGCCCAGTCACGTGGTATGCACGTCACAGCAAACAGCCATGGCGCATGGTATAAATGTCAACGAAATCTTGAAAATTTAAGGGGAAGGTTCAAGGATAAACAAAACAACTGAAGGGGATGCGCTGATTGAGTGAGTGAAGTGACGAAATCAGCGATTGTTTGTCAGTGTGTGAAAAAATGGGATTGAAGCATCTTAAACAGACGGTGTAACCTTATGTACGTTCACAGTCATATGAAAGTTGTGATATCCACCCAAAACCAAAACTGGTAGAAAAACCCGCCAAGTTTCCATAAACGGTCGGCCTTTAAAGGTAGTGATATCATTCCACCAGGGAAAGGCCGCCAAGGTTAATCCTATTAGCCAAGTTAATCGCATCGAATTATACTTTGGACGTTAATGAAAACTTGAAGATTGATACCACTAGTCTTCTAGTTTTCATTTAACTTTCGAACTATTAGTATGTGCGATTAACCTTCAAAGGCCGACCGTTTTTGGAAACTCGGCGGGTTTTTCTACCAGTTTTGGTTTTGGGTGGATTATAGATACTAAACTACAGAGATAAATTTCTTTGAAAGTGTTAAGAGAAGATTTTAACATGTCTATTTGTAATATTTCAAACAAGATTCAGCCAGTAATGTATACGTTAACGCATTAGCAAGTAGGTTGTTCCTTTATCCATCAGCCAGTTTGGTCTGCTGGGGTGCACTTACAGCTTACATCACTGTGCTTCAGCTCAACCGCCACATGAATCGTGTACTATCTGTGCCCAAACCGTGATAAGGTTTGTAGGCAGAGGTCTGAACAGTCAGCACTACACGGCGTTTTTATAGTGTACTATTTAGTGCGTTTATGGGAATATTTTTTCAAAACTTTTGTTTTGGTCGTCTCTGGACGTCTGGCACTCCGCGGCGAGCATGGCTGGTCGTATTGCCGAATCGCTGTTTCGCTTGCCAATCTCCCCTCAACTGGTATAGTGGTTGCGTCTGGTCCTTGTTGGAACCTGTGTTGCCGCCTATCGATGGGCCTTGATTGTTCTAATTGTCATTTTGAAACCTTTATTTTATTAAAGGTACATCCGGCCTGCCTTATAACATTCCATCTACCTTATAACAGCCACGCACTGATTGCCATCCGCGCAGCGAAGAACGCAGCTACTATCTCAGTTGGCATTGCGCCTAATAAACGAACAAGCATGAACGCATTAATTGTGTCGTCACAATTATATGATTGATTCTCGTATTCTAAATATCTCGGAATGATTCTCGTATTTTAACATCACAATTTATAATTTTCTAGGATAGTGTCTTATAATTTTGCTTCGGCGATTTATTGGAATAAATAATTGTAATTTTAACCGCATTAGTCTTTTAGTCTTTTTTTTTATCTCATGGTAATTATTAGCAAATTAGTACATGCAAACACAGAGATGAAACAAAATGCTTATTGTAAGCGCGCAAAGGATCATATACGTGCGGGACGCAATAATTATGTTTAACAATTATTCAACAGAAAATCTCCTAGACGCCACATTTTAAAACTGATTTTTTTCCAAGGGATTGACTAACGGTGAATAAATAGACCTTTGGGGTCGTACTTGATGTGGAGAATCGAAAAAAATGGCGCTGGGAGGAGTGTTCTTTTAATTTAGCAGGTTTTGTGTAGAATTTTGTTTAAATTAACCTGGATATTTACCAAACCGAGTTAATTAATTTTGATGTTGCATTTTGTGTTCACTGTTATTTTTAAAAAAAAATGTGTTTCATGAGCTGATCATGTAAATTTCCGCCACTAAATAAAAAGTGAAGGTCGCTCGTAAGAAATGGTTAATCGACCGGATGCCAACGTGAAAGTCACCGCATTTTGAGAATACCGAACTATAATACTATTAACTGAATAAAAAACGGCTTCGCCGTTTAGAAAAAAAAGCATTAGAGCGTGTATCCCCATACTCACAGCTGTGAAGGTACACGAATAAAAACGGATTAGAGTTCACTCGAACGCAACGAACTATAATTTGAACTCCAATTCCAGGGAACAAGGAATGGTTTTATTCATTGGTTATGTCAGACGTCTGTTTGTACGTGTTTTAGATTTTCGTTGTGTTTCATGTGAGTGTGTATGTTGTATATTGTGTGCGTATTTTATTTGTGTGAAGTATCCAACCGTTTTCTTTGTTTGATTAGCGATGTACATGAATGCGTGTGTATGGAGGCTGGCATGTCACAATTCTTGTTCCCTGGAATTGGAGTTCAAATTCTAGTTCGTTGCGTTCGAGTGAGCTTTAATCCGTTTTTATTCGTGTACTAATACTATACAATAAATATAAAGAATGTAAGCATTATTTGCGGTAGTTGCTCTTTGCCAGCTTAAAACGGTGGCTAACGTAGCATTTTACTTTTAGACGGCGACGATGGCGGAAGGAGGCTACAAATAACGAAACAGAAACTAAATGTGGGGGCTAACGAACGCCTGTTAAACTCAAGGACCACGCTAGTGGCCCGCCCGCCAAGTTCAATAATTGTCACACTTCATTGTTACTTCATTGTTAGAAAGTCATTGTTTAATTATTGCATTGTTCTTGCTCGGTACTTTAACAAGGCCTTAGGGCTTCGTCGGGAAGATGACCGGGTGCGGTTAACGCTCGCTAAAACCCTTTGACCCCTTTAACTAAAACCAGAGCTGAGCGTTTTTCACGATGGCGAGGATAAATACCTATGCGGCGAAACAGCTTGAAAATTGTTGAAATGGGCAGTCTTTGTGCCCTGACAAGCAATAGTTGTATTTCAATCACGTGCATAAACTGTATCAATGTCATAAAAGTGGGTGAATATCGTTGATTTTAGCCGACTACTATATCTAGACACACGCTAGTAGACGTTTTATTGTTGTTGGAGCTTAATTGTTAGAGCGTAATTGTTAGAGTGTAATTGTTGTCAGATGGCGGCTCACTAGCAGACTGTGTCTTTTAACTGAAACCAACTTGTATGTGATTTCAGCATACTGGTGTAAATTCCCCATGCGGTAGAAATCTTTGCAAATCGTTTGATTCGGGTGTCTTGGGTCCAGTAACAAAGAAAACCTTAACACGAAAATGTGGGAACGTGATTTTTATGGAGAAAATGTGCCCTTAATAACGTTGAGCGTTACTAGTAACTAACTAGCTAATCACCAGGCTCCCATGTTAATTCCCATAGGGTAAAAGACACCTGTACGGCTTATTAGAGAAAGTTGCCACGTCTAAATTTCGGCTGCCAGGTAAAGCGTCATATGGAGAAATGCCTTTTACTAAAATGGGTGTTTCAGCTAGAAGCACGTGGCCCTGAAGTGGTTCGTAAGTGCAAAATTATTGTTGTAACCATTGTATGTATTATCATCCAACAGTAGATTATAACATGCTTAACTGTTACACGTTTATTGTTTCAGTACTTAATTGTCAGAATGCACTGTGTTTGCAAACAAAATGCACATCGTCAGCACAGGTGGAAACGTGTTCTTTATGTAGAAAAAGTGTTCTTAATAACGTGACGCGGACATTTTATTTTATGTAGACTTACTGTTCTTGCAGTCTTCTGTAAGTGGCGAGTAATTTTAAACAGCTGGTGAGTTGATTAGTTTTAGTAGTCTTCGTCTGCTACCAGAATATTAGAACTGTATGAACATTTACCATTCCTGAGTTTGTAGTATGTGGTCATGATTGAATGATTAACGTTAACCTCGGGAGGGCCAAGTGAAGGGGGATGCGCTGATTGAGTGAGTGAAGTAAACGAAAATCAGCGTTTGTCAGCCTGTACGCTCAAAAATCGTGTTAAATAGACTTAATCATGTGAAACATGGGCATACAATAAGCCAACCATGTCCATTTGGCTGGTGTAAAAATTGGGCAATGGCAAACGTAAAAATTATGAATTATGAATTAAAACTTGTATAGACACTCCAGACAAAAAAGGTAGAGGTGTCTATTAGACAGTGGAATTCTTTGTATTCACAGGCCTATAAAAGTTGTGATATCCACCCAAAACCAAAACTGGTATAAGAGCAGCCGCCAAGTTTCCAAAAGGGTCGACCTTTCAAAGTAGTGATATCATTCAACCAGGGAAAGGCCGCCAAGGTTAATCCTATTAGCTAAGTTAATCGCACGGAATAATACTTTGGACGTAAAATGAAAACTTGAAGAGTGCTACCGCTAGTAGCAATCGTCTAGTTTTCATTTAACTTTCGAACTATTAGTAGGTGCGATTAACTTGGCTAATAGGATTCACCTTGGCGGCCTTTCCCTGGTTGAATGATATCACTATTTTGAAAGGTCGATCCTTTTTGGAAACTTGTCGGCTGTTCTTATACCAGTTTAGGTTTTGGGTAGATGTAGACACACGCTAGTGAGTCGCCGCCAAGTAGATATTTTATTGTTGTTGGAGCTTAATTGTTAGAGCGTAATTGTTAGAGTGTAATTGGGCTTCGGGCAGATGACCAGGAGTGGTTAACGCTCGTTAAACCCTTTGAAACCCTTTGTTAGAGTGTAATTGTTGTCAGATGGCGGCTCACTAGCAAATTGTGTATTTTAACTGAAACCAACTTATACGTGATTTCAGCATACTGGTGTAAATTCCCCATGCGGTAGAAATCTTGACAAATCGTTTGAATCGGGTGTCTTGGGTCCAGTAACAAAGAAAACCTCAACACGAAAATGTGGGAATGTGTTCTTTATGGAGAAAATATGCCCTCAATAACGTTGAGTGTTACTAGTAACTGGCTAATCACCAGGCTCCCATGTTAATTCTCGTAGGGTTTAAAGACACCTCTACAGCTCATTAGGGAAAGTTGCCAGATCTAAATTTTGGCAGACAGCTAAAGCGTCATATGGGGAAATGCCTTTTTCTAAAATTTGGGTTGCAACAAGCACGTGGCCCTGAAGTGGCTCGTAAGTACAAAATTATTGTTGTAACCATTGTTTGTATTATCATCCAACAGTAGACTACAACATGCTTAAATGTTACACGTTATCGTTTCAGTACTTAATTGTCAGAATGAACTGTTTTGCAAATAATTGGTTCAATAAGAAACAGAATATCTTTATCTTTTATTGCAAAGGTTTGGTCTTTTTTTTTTTATGGTACACGAATCCAAACTGGATTATCTGCCCCACCACGATAAAAGGGACAATTTTGCTGAAAAGAAGATTAGGAAACAAAATGCGCATCGTCAGCACAGGTAGGAACGTGTTCTTGATGGAGAAAAACTGTCCTCAATAACGTGACGCGGACATTTTATTTTATGTAGACTTACTGTTCTTGCCGGCTAGTGTAAATGGCGAATAATTTTAAACAGCTGGTGAGTTGATTAGTTTTAGTAATCTTCGTCTGCCACCAGAATATTAGAACTGTATGAACATTTACCATTCCGTGAGTTTGTAGTATGTGTTCATGACTGAATGATTAATGTTAACCTCGGGAGGGCCAAGTGAAGGGGGATGCGCTGATTGAGTGAGCGAAGCAAACGAAAATCAGCGTTTGTTAACCAGTGCGCTCAAAAATAGGGTTAAATAGACGTAAGCGTGTGAAACATGGGCATACGATAAGCCAAACCATGTCCATGGCTGGTGTAACGGCTAATTGGGGAATGGCAAACGTAAAAATTATGAATTAGAAAATTTATAGACACTCCAGACAAAAAAGGTAGAGCTGACTATTAGACAGTGGAATTTTTGTATTCACAGGCCTATGAAAGTTGTGATATCCACCCAAAACCAAAACTGGTATAAGAGCAGCCGCCAAGTTTCCAAAAAATGGTCGGCCTTTTGTAAGGAATTTGCAACATTTTCTTTACGATACTGGAGATAGGCTACCTCCAAGCAACAAAACGTCAGATTTTTAAATCAAAACTGTCAACCCTCAACTTGGTGAGGTAGGGAAGGCAGGAGAAATTGAAATTTCACACTCAACATCGTTGAAATCTTGGAAGATCATCGAGAAAACCCAAGTGGTCTTACTGAAGGCCTGAAATCTTCAATTTCGAATTTATTTATTTTTTAATAAATACCAAAATGCAAACAGCGCTGCTGCGAAAAATTGTAACGCACATCGTTGTAGTTTGGCATAAAGCCACGTAGATTATGTTACCTACACGTTTCATAATTGTTTAAAGTCCTCTCACAAACAATAGGGGTACTTCACACAGCATAATAATAGATTTTATTGATGTCTGAAACTACTTATAACTTGCAACAACTCACGTGTACAACGCAGGGTTGTTAGCGCTAATGTCGCTGTTTTCAGTTATTATTTTCTTCAAAGTCTGTCTTAAATCTTCGTAAAAGGGCTTAGCCTTTGATCTTAATAATGTTCAAATTCCAAATATATTTACTTTTTTTAATTCGGTTGGGTAGTTTTAAAACTATGAGGCCAAACGTGTCCGCTACCTCGGCTCAATGCTTTAGCGCTATGTTGGGATTTTACTTGCGTAAGTAAAAACGATCGGTTCTCTCGTGCAAACCGGAAGTGGCTCGAGCATCGTTGGCGCCGAATTTGGCTGACCAAACTCTCCAGCAACCAGTGAAATGGATACTTGGAAATTTAGGCTCTAAACAAATCCAAAGGTGCCTTACTTGTCTAGTATTCCTCGGGATCCGCGCAGAAGGCAAGTTGGAGCCGTTTCTGAAGTATAAAAACTCAAGTTTGAGAAAATATCGTGAGCATAGCTCGACCTCGCAGCCACCCATCGCCACGTTCTTCGGGAAAGCAATGTTTTTCTGCCGCCGCAAATTGCGCCAAACGGAGCAAAGGTAAAGGACATGTAAGTCAACTTAGTTGTACTTGAATTTCGTTTAGGGCATTTATTTGAAAACTTAAATGTAACTTAAACTTAATTATCGCGATCGGGGTAGGTTTTTGCAGGTGAAATATTTTTTGGGGATGATTTTATAAAAACTTTAATTTCATTCCCGTTTCAAGTTACAACTTTCAAAACGTGAATTTTTTTTTCCAATGTAAAACCAAAGACTAGCATCTTAACTAGACAGCTAAAGGTTGCATGTAAATCGTCGTCAGTGACATCATGTAAGTTGAATTTTTATTCAATATTACTTGCATTTTTGCGAAAATGTACTTCTAGTTTGAAGTTGGTGAAATTTCTTGATCGTTGTTAGTACTTGAGTCTTAAGCACGATTTGTTAACGATTTTTTTTTGTTGTTGCTGAAATCTAAAACCAAGATTTATTGTAACCCAAAATGAAACTGCAAACTAATTTTGTAAATATTTTATTAACCAATGTTCAATAAATGTAAATAGAGCTTCAGTTTGTTTCCAACCATTATTTACTATAACTTAGAAAATTTTAGTTTAAAGTTAACTGCCAGTAAATGCACGTTTTTTCCCATGGTGGCAGCAAAGAATTACCGCTTGCCAAGTTAGGTTAGTTTTATGAAATCATTAGTCCGCAACGTCGCTCCCTCCTTGAACTTGCCTGCTATGCTTGTTGTCCTGAAATCCAGCAAAATTGGAAAGAAAGACCAGTAGCCTAACTTCGCAATACTGTGTCCGCACCAGTACAATTAGTGACGTTTGCCGGCACACTGTTTTGGGTCGACGCTGCTACAAACTGGTGGGCAGCGGTTGGGATTTTTCACAAGTGCCATGATCCCAGACGCCCGAGCTTACGTCAACACAAGCTCAACCTCCGCTAGCCTTACTACCACAACCAGTTGTCTTTAACTAAGAAGAGTAAGCAGTCATGGATGCCATTCCACAACTGTAAACCAGGATCCAGTTATCCATTCCTCCAAACCAGAGGGTTAAGCAGCCTTTCATCGTGGAAGCCGAGTATGCAGTTTTAGTATCACCTTTAGTCAATACTGAACCAGGATCCAGTTCTCCAATCCAGAGCGGGAAGCAGCATTTTACCGTGGAAGCCGAGTATGCAGTTTTAGTATCACCTTTAACCATCATACTAAACCAGGATCCAGTTCTCCAATCCAGAGGGGAAAGCAGCTTTTCATCGTGGAAGCCAAGTATGCCGTTTTGGTATCACCCTTAACCGTCATACGAAACCAGGAAACAACTGATGGTCAACTTCGCCGGGAAACGAAGACGACGCCAAAGTGAATGTACAGGTTAGTGCACGGATTTCATGTCTTTGTTGTTGCCAAGCCAGAGAGTGTTTTATAAAAATGTTTTTTTTTTTAATGCTGAAATTTTATGGTAAAATTTACAACTGTGCTTGAGGTCAAGAAATTCATGCATGTACTGATCTTGATTGTGGTTGTTGGACAAATTTTTAATTTGACTTTAATAATCGGTTAGATTTTTTTTTTGTAAATTTAACGAGTTTCATTAAAATAGTTTTTTTTATGTTAGCCTAATTCTCCAAAAGAAAACATGGCCACTTTTGCAGATTTGATTACTAATATCCGAAATAAGGATTTGAAAAATGCATGCCATATTTTTGGCTTAGCAAAAAGTGATATTCGAAGCCATTCAGTAAAACTTTTACAAGATGCTGTAGAACGAAAGAAGGTTTTACTTTCTGATGTTGAAGACGCATTAACCGTGGCTATAGAGCGTCGAGAACAAACGTTAGTTGATAAAGAATTAGCAGCTCTTAAAGTTCAAGAAATTCGTCAAAAGGATGAGGAACTTAGAATTAAGGCTTTAGAGGCCGAGAATAAAGTTGGCACAACTAGTTGCACAACGTGAACACGAACTCAAGTTAAAAGATAAAGAAAGAGAAAATAATGAAGAACAAAAATCTGATGCTTTAAATACTTCAATGACGTCCAACCACGACAATACGGTGATGAAGCCTGGTAAAGTGAGTGAAGCAGTTAAGCTACAACTAATTGGAGTGTTAAATCTGAGATTAATACTTTTTTAATCATATTCGAACGTACTATGTAAACTCAACGGGTACCCCGGGATCAGTGGGTGGTAGGGTTACAGCCTTTATTGGGCGAAATTCTTGTCAAGGTTTATTCGCAGCTAGACACGAATGATATTCATAACTATGAAGTAGTCAAAACAAAGCTAGATTTTTGCAAACAAAAGAGACAGTTCAAATCAAGTTCCGTTCTCTAGAAAAAGAAAGTGAACGGCTTTTTCACGATTACGCCTTTGTATTGCGTAGCCTATTTGATCAGTGGTTATCTTTAGCCGACGCTACGGGTAACTTAGATAAAATTTCTAATTTATTGTTGTTAGAGCAGTTTTTAAAATCCTGCCCGGTTGGGTTTAGGAAGTGGCTCCGTGACAAGCAAAGGGAAGGCACGTTGGAAGAAGCAGCTATTTTAGCTGACGAATGGGTAGCCCGAAATAGGCAGATCTCCCTAGAAACTAGTCTTAAACAAAAAGACCAGTCCAAACCACAAACTGGTGCACAACCAGGTGGCCAAAAACCAAAAAATGGTTTAGGGCAAAATGGGAACCAAAACAACATTTCTCAGGGATCTCAAAGGGGTAATGGTTCTCAACCAGGCCCCAACAAAATCGCAGAACAAACTGGTGAGTCTGCAAAGCCTAACGAGCATTTTGAAAAGGCTCGTAGTAAGAAGCCTAATGATGGCAATTTTTTTTTTTTTGTAAATTGCCAGGTCACATTCAAAAAAATTGCCGAAAAAAGCAGTTACATCTGCAGCAGCAAGCCCAAACTAGTGAATCCAACTTTGTAAATAAGTTAGGCCAACCACCGGAGTATGTCTTACAAAAATACATACATGATTGATCAGTAAATGGTAAACCTTGTGCAATACTTAGGGATACTGGGTCAACAGATGATGTTATTGCTAGGGAACTGGTGTTACCCGAACAATTCACAGGTGAATTTACGCATTGCAAAAATTCACTGTCTGATCAAACCACTGCACATGCAATTACACGAGTGCAAGTAGACACGCCTTACGGTCCACTAATTACCGAAGCGCTTGTTACGGATCACATTGGTCCTCATTTTAAAATGTTGCTTGGAGTGCCGTCTCAAACATTCTTAGAGAAAAAGGGTATGGAAGCTCCTACTCCCTTGTGTGATGCCATCACACGATCCCAAGCAAAGGAAGCTCTGAGTGCTCCCTCAGACCTGCCAATCACTCGTCCTAACTATAGGGAAGTAAATAGTGACAGTGAAAATGACTCCTCAGATGAGGAAAGTGAACAGAACGAGAATCTTGCTCATAAAAATGGTTTTTCTGCCCTAGGCAAGGAAAATATGGATGGTGTCAGGAAAGGCAAGGAAAATCAGGACCCCAGTCAGATGATTTTTCTAAACTTCTAGAAATTGACAAACTTAAATTCAAAGAGTTGCAAAAAAATTGTGTAACCTTAAGTGAGTGTTGGAAGTCTGCTCAAATCGAGCCAGACAAGCAAGATGAAAATAAGCAGTTCTTTATAGAAAATGACTTATTATTTCGTAGGCCAGTGAAAGCTTCAGCTAGGGCTAATGCAGACAAACAGTTGGTTATGCCTAAGGAGTGTAGAGACTTGGTGCTCAACACAGCTCATACAAATGCATGGGCAGGTCACCTTGTCGTGCCAAGACAAAAGATAGAGTTCTTTCTAATTTCTATTGGCCTTTAGTGTTTAAAGACATAGAAACTTTTGTACAGTCATGCCTAACTTGTAAAAAAAAACCGGCAAAACGGGGCAGAAATTTGTAGCACGGATGGTGTTAGTCCCGATGGATGGTGAGCCTTTTTCAAAGTACATAGTGGACATTGTAGGTCCTATTAAACCCAAAAGTAAAGCAGGGTTTAAATATATCTTGTCACTACTAGATCCGGCCACTAAGGCACCGGAAGCTATTACTCTAAATACAGCTGATAGCCAGTCAGTAGTAGAGGCACTATTGCAAATATTTTCACGTCTTGGGTTCCCTTTTTCATTCCAGACCGATCTTGGTTCTTGTTTTGTTAGTGAATTAACCACCTTATTCTTGGAGAAATGTGGTATAAAGACAATTAACTCTTCAGTTAATCACCCGCAAAGTAATTCGGTAGAACGGTTCCATCGTACACTTAAAGCCGTGTTACGAGCCTTATGTCACAAACACCCAGGAGCCATGTTTGCGCTTCGTATCGCACCTCACGAGAGCACTGGCTTTACTCCCGCTGAGCTCGTCTATGGACGAAACCTAAAAGGACCCTTGGATCTTTTAAAGAATCAGTGGATTGAACCAGATGTTTACCCAACTGTACTTGAATACGTGTTGGATTTATTGCAGCGTTTCAAGTTTGCTCGCGAACTGGCAGTGGAAAACATGCACGAATGCCAGGCGAAAAATAAAACCTACTATGACTCTAAAGCTGTAGAAAGGAAGTTTAAAGAAGGGGATAAAGTTTTGATTTTAAAGCCTTCTAGAGCCAATAAACTAGATATTTATTGGGAAGGTCCTTGTACTGTACTGAAACGTCTTTCAGATACAAATTATTTAGTCTCCAAAATCAGTGGAAGACAACAAGATACTCTGTATCACGTGAACCTCATGAAACCCTATATTCCTAGGGAAGGTTTATGCAATTATACTCATGCTGACGAAAAAGAAGCCCTTCATAAGGAATTCGTTTGGACCGGAAACCCCGGTGATGACCCTTTAACTGGACCGGAAGCCATGGGTTTGTTCAAAAGAATAGGTGACATTTCTGAAGAACAGAAATTGGATTTATTGAATTTATTTCAAAAGGTTGAAGGAGTATTTTCTACACTCCCAGGTTGTACAGATTTAGTAACCCATGACATCAAACTGTTTGATGAAAAGGTGAAACCTAATAAGTATTACCGACATGGCAAGTTTGAAAAAGACTTGATTGTTACTGAAGTCCAGAGAATGCTCGGACTTGGTCTGCTTAAAGAAACAGACTCCCCACATGGTAGTCCTATGATTATCGTTCAAAAGGAAGATGCTAAACCTAGACCGGTAGCAGATTACCGAGAATTAAATAACAATTCTGAAACACAAGATTACCCAATACTTAATATTGGTGAGTGTTTAGAGAAAGCTTCCAAGTGGAAGTACATCTCGATTTTTGACTTAAATAGAGGATTTTGGCAGGTAAAACTGACCCCAAATGCCTCTAAAGTTGCAGCCATCACAACCCCTATTGGAAAACTTGAGCCCCTGATCATGAACATGGGGATGAAAAATACCCCGTTCTGCTTTCAAAAGCTCATGGATCAAATTACCAGAGGGATGGAAGAGTTTGTGACACCCTTCCAGGATGACACAGCTGTGGGAGCCGAAACTTGGCCCCAACATCTCGAACATGTATTCATCTTTTTATCTGCTATAAAGAAAGCAGGACTTACTGTTAATGCAACTAAGAGTCAAGTGGCTTGTCAGAAAGCTACCTTCTTGGGAAATGAAGTAGGCGATGGTAGTCGTTCTCCTTCTGAAGTGAAAGTTTTAGCTGTGCAAAATTTGGCCAGACCACAAACGAAAAAAGATGTTAGATCCTTTTTAGGATTAGTTGGTTATTATCAATAATATTTGCACCGTTATGCTCAAATTTGTGCGCGTCTAACAGATGCTTTAAAGAAAGATGGTCCAGACCCCATCTTGTGGGATAACCTTAAACAGGAGGCCTTTGACACTCTCAAGAGAGCCCTCGTTTCTTATCCAGTGCTAAGAGCACCCGATTTTGATCAACTTTTCACGGTCCAGTGTGACTGCAGTGAGAGAGGAATGGGCGTGGTCCTTTTCCAGACTCTGGGTGGAGAAGAGCATCCGTGCATCTACATTTCCAGAAAACTGACTGCCAGAAAACAAAACTTTGGCACAACTGAAAAAGAATGTGCTTGCCTCGTGTGGGCAGTAACCAAACTTAGGCCATACTTGTATGGAACTAAGTTCTACATTGAAAGTGATCATAATCCATTACACTGGCTCAAACAAATGGCCGGTAAAAACCCTAGACTCCTGAGGTGGAACCTAGTATTATAAGACCATGACTACCAGGTAAAATTCAAACCCGGTAAGAAACATTTGAACACAGATGCTCTTAGTAGTATTTTGCTTAAATTTGAAGTTTTGTAAAATTTAACCTTTTTTGAAATGTTTAAAAGTTAAGGCTAGTGAGATTTTAATTTCTCATCTTTCGGTATTCTGAAAGTACAACCTTGAAGGGACTTTCGTTCTTTCCCCCTCTTTTGGAAAGTTTATGCCCAAATTTTAAGGGTCAATGATTCCTCTGACGGATGCCTACAACTTCTTCCTTTGTGGAAGATAGGCCTCTGACATTGGACGACCCAAGTGAGTTGCTCGCTAGGAGTACACCGGAATAAGTGACGCTGACTTACCCTTTTGAGTTTTTATGGAAAATTTCCTCTGTAAAAAAGATTTTGTCCTACCTGTAAGTGAAAGAGGTAAACTTATGGTTTGTTACATTTCCCCGGACATAGCGAACTGAAAAATGTATCTTCCTCGTAGTTAAAGGGTTAAGCGATGTACTTTTTCCTTATGCGTCTAAAGGTCATGATGTTTTTGGCTAGTTTTTTTCAAGAAAAATAACAGATACCTTGTTGAGTTATATGGAAAAAGTAAAGTAAGTTGTGGTGTATACCTTCAAACCCTCCAGTGTTAAAGTGTTGTATTGTTAAATAGAGCTTATCTTTTGTTACGTACCCATAGGAAGCACCCTTCTAACCCTTATCGCAAGCTAGGTTGGGTGTGGACGGCTGGAAGATTTTGGTATTTTCTTGGCTAAAAAAAAATGCAATTTGACATAACTCGACCAGTTAGGGACGTATTACCAGAGTAACAGAAGATATCATTTGACATGCATGCTGTTTTTTTTATGTAAAAACAACCAGTTTTCCGAGAGGAGAGAGTGCTCAGAGTATTTATGACTTCCTGTTTTTTTTGATGGAGTTCTTAAAAATGATTGAACTTTTTAAGCTTGAACTTTACTGCCAATCCCTTTAATTTTCTTGCTTGTTGTGAAATTACTTGTCAGACAATTTTACGTTGGCTTGGTAACATGATTGGTAAGACATGTTGTCTTTGCACTAATCTTTGTTTTCAGCCGTTATTTCAACGTTCATGTGAACACCGAAATATAGTCTTCCTTGTGGGGGCGTGTAAGGAATTTACAACATTTTCTTTACGATTCTGGAGATTGGCTACCTCCAAGCAACAAAATGCAAGATTTTTAAATCGAAACTGCCAACCCTCAACTTGGTGAGGTAGGGAAGGCAGGATAATTGAACTTTCACACTCAACATCGTTGAAATCTTGGAAGATCGTCAAGAAAACCCAAGTGGTCTTACTGAAGGCCTGAAATCTTCAATTTCGAATTTATTTATTTTTTTAATAAATACCAAAATGTAAACAGCGCTACTGCGAAAAATTGTAACGCACATCGTTGTAGTTTGGCATAAAGCCACGTAGATTATGTTACCTACACGTTTCATAATTGTTTAAAGTCCTCTCACAAACAATAGGGGTACTTCACACAGCATAATAATAGATTTTATTGATGTCTGAAACTGCTTATAACTTGCAACAACTCACTTGTACAACGCAGGTTTGTTAGCGCTAATGTCGCTGTTTTCAGTTATTATTTTCTTCAAAGTCTGTCTTAAATCTTCATAAAAGATGCCTAGCCTTTGATTTTAATAATGTTCAGATTCCAAATATACCTTTTTAAATTCGGTTGGGTAGTTTTAAAACTATGAGGCAAAATGTGTCCGCTACCTCCGCTCAATGCTTTAGCGCCACATTGGAATTTTACTTGCGTAATTAAAAACGATCGGCTCTCTCATGCAAACCGGAAATGGCTCGAGTGTCGTTGGGGCCGAATTTGGCTGTCCAAAACTCTCCACCAACCAGTGAATTGGATACTTGGAAATTTAGGCTCTGAACAAATCCTCAGGTCCCTTACATGTCTAGCATTCCTCGGGGTCTGCGCAGAAGGCAAGTTGGAGCCGTTTCCGAAGGATAAAAACCCAAGCTTGAGAAAATATCGTGAGCATAGCTCGACCTCACAACCACCCATCGTCACGTTCTCTGGGAGAGCGATGCTCTTCTGCCGCCGCAAATTGCGCCAAAACTGGGCAAAGGTATAGGACATGTAAATTACTTAGTTGTACTTGAATTTCGTTTAGGCCATTTATTTGAAAACTTAAATGTTACTTAAACTTAATTATCACGATCAGGGTAGGTTTTTGCAGGTGAAATATTTTTTGGGGATGATTTTATAAAAACTTTAATTTTATTCCCGTTTCAAGTTAAAACTTTCAAAACGTGAATTTTTTTCCAATGTAAAACCAAAGACTAGCACCTTAACCAGCTAAAGGTTGCATGTGAATCGTCGTCAGTGACATCATGTGAGTTGAATTTTTATTCAGTATTACTTGCCTTTTTGCGAAAATGTCCTTCTAGTTTGAAGTTGGTGTAATTTCTTGATCGTTGTTAGTACTTGAGTGTAAAAGCAAGATTTGCTTAACGATTTTTTTTGTTGTTGCTGAAATCTAAAACCAAGATTTATTGTAACCCAAAATTAAACTGCAAACTAATTTTGTAAATATTTTATTAACCAATGTTCAATAAATGTAAATAGCCTAGAGCTTCAGTTTGTTTCCAACCATTATTTACTATAACTTAGAAAATTTTAGTTTAAAGTTAACTGCCAGTAAATGCACGTTTTTTTCCATGGTGGCAGCACGAATTTGGTGGCAGCAAAGAATTACCGGTTGCCAAGTTAGGTTAGTTTTATGAAAGCATTAGTCCGTAACGTCGCTCCCTCCTTGAATAGTGGCCTATGCTTGTAGTCCGGAAATCCAGCAAAATTGGAAAGAAAGACCAGTAGCCTAACTTCGCAATACTGTGTCCGCACCAGTACAATTAGTGACGTTTGCCGGCACACTGTTTTGGGTCGACGCCGATACACTTTCAAAGTAGTGATATCATTCAACCAGGGAAAGGGCGCCAAGGTAATCCTATTAGCCTAGTTAATCGCACGGAATAATACTTTGGACGTTAAATGAAAACTTGAAGATTGCTACCGCTATAGCAATCTTCTAGTTTTCATTTAAGTTTCGAACTATTAGTAGGTGCGATTAACTTGGCTAATAGGATTCACCTTGGCGGCCTTTCCCTGGTTGAAGTATATCACTACTTTGAAAGGCCGACCCTTTTTGGAAACTTGGCGGCTGCTCTTATACCAGTTTTGGTTTTGGGTGGATACTGATTACTGACTACTGACTACTAATTCCGCTCATATAAAATAAATTATGCGACAGATACGAATGAAATTTGATATTCAACACTCTTTTAACTCCAATACGTGCCTTTTATGGTTTGACGTTTGAGGAGGCATTAACTAAAAAGATTGCAATCATTTGTAATGCTAATTTTCCATATGTTGGAAAAACGCCACCGGTGATCAAAATAAGCATTACTCGTTATTAGTGTTAACGAGTAACAATGGAAACGGACTGCCAGAAATAATCAGCAACACATCATTGTCTATAAAATGGAAGCGCTACTTGTTTGTAGTAGGGCGCGTAGCTTCGGGCCACTAAGGTTTTAATAAATCCGCAGTCCGCGTTACTTATTTTTGATGGTTGAATGCAAATCAGCAAACATTTTAATTTTTATGATTGAAGTATTCATTGCAGCAAAACTAAAAAAAAAATTAAAATCTCCGTCCGTATTCAATATTTTTCAACCAAACTTGGCCAAATAGTAGATAAATAGACAGTGGCTAAAATAAGATGCCACAAAAAAAACTACAAAGACGTAATATCTAAAACGAAACCCACAAGGGTGAAAGAACCCACTAAACAAATATGTCATTTTGTTTAAACTCACATGAGTGATGCAACAAATATTCTAAAAAAACTGTCCATTTGTTGCTTGTAACTGGGATCCAAACTGTAGGTTCTCTAGGCAATACGCTGGTTGAAATGGGCTACCTTTTAGCTGACAAAGATACACTCAGAGCAGAACAAAACTTAGAATTGAAGGTGTAATACTTCTGTATAGCCTATACTTGAAGCCCATCTCTGTCATACATGAATACTGTACGGTACGCAACACACTGTTTACCGGTCTCCCAACATGAGCCAGAAAAAGCGTGTCTAAAACATTTTGGCCTAGTGCAAAATCGAAACATTCATCATAGCTGCGTAAATGAAAAATCTCCAAAAGTCGGAACAGTCTTTCCCACCTTAACAAACTATCCCGTGAGAAACAAGTTACGTTTTGCGATAGGAAGACCAATTTTGTGCCGAAAGGTTATCCACTTCGAGTCCTGACCCATGACTAACCCTTTGTTTTGCAGGGCAAGTGAGGTCAGTCCCCTTCTGTTACCCTTCTTTCGGAATTTGGTGAATATGGCTTGCCCGATTGTAATAAAAAGACCAGCCGCCGCCGTTTTATCTTACCCGCCGTTTCCCAAAAGCTCGGCGTACACAGCGGGTCCCGAGGCAAAAGAAGGGTGACTTAATCCATTCTGCAGTCGCTTTTTGGCTAGCAACACCCGACTAATTCCTATTGTATGGCTGTGAGTCTCGACCAGGGTTATTCGGTGGACGTGATTTCGCTGGACATGGCTAAAGCTTTCGATACAGTTCCACACGACCTTTTACTAAGGAAGATGGAGGCGTATGGTATTTCTACATCAGTTATCCAGTGGTTCAGTTGTTTTTTGAAAAACAGAAACCAATACGTCATTATCGAGGGTTCCAAATCCACCATGGTGTCTGTTACGTTGGGTGTGTCTCAAGATTCCGTGAGCGGTACTGTTCTTTTTTCGTTATACATCAACGACCTGACGGATGTTGTTGCCTCGTCACATAAACTGTTTACTGACGACACTCATCTCTATCGAGTCGCAAAGGAGGAGATGGATAACCTTGTTCTTCAGGCAGACCTGGACAGGGTAAACAAATGGTGTGATACATGGCAGATGAACTTAAACGCATTGAAGACGAAAGCAATGCATATATCACATAAGCGAAACACTAGTCTTCCTGTTTATACCCTAAATGGTCTTGCACTCCAAGTTGCAGACTCCATCACTTGCCTTGGAGTCAAAATTAATAATAAGTTGACATGGTCTGACCATGTGGAAAACATCTGCGCTAAGGCAAGCGGTGAAGTTCGTTTCTTTCACAGACTTCTGAAAGATAGTAGCCCCAAGGTTCGTGCAGCTGTCTTTAATGCCGTGGTAAGACCTAAGCTTGATTATTGCAGTGCTGTGTGGGACCCCTACACGAAGAATCTATCCGACTGCTTAGAGCGTGTGATGCGCAGAGCAGTTAGAATGGTTTATGGTGACTTTCGTAGTTCAACCTGTGTCACCGGGCTTTGTAACAAACTGAAATGGCATTCCATGGCTGATGGGAGAAGAAGCCACGGATTACAAGTGTTTTTTCGTATCCTAAATGGAAACACGATCCTAAACCCCTCCGATTTTTGCTCTCCTTCTGATTTTATTAGTCGTCTCGACCACACCAGAAAAGTAAGACGTTACAGGTGCAACAAAAACTCCCTCACTGGGTCCTTTTCCCCCGTACCATCATTGAGTGGAATGGTCTTGACCACGACGTCATTTGTGCTTTGAGCGACGATATCTTTGCTAAAAAGCTATTAGCATGTTGTCGGACGCTTACTTGTAGTCACTGTTGCTGAGTGCTTCCTCTTATATTTGTTTTCTTTTTCTTTTAAATTGTTTTAATCTGAAATTGCTATTTTGCTCTTTTAGGGGGTTGCGATTATTTTGTAAATAAATAAATAAATAAGTATTGTTTGGGTGGTGAATTAGGCGATGTCCCTTTTTTCCCTACTGGTGTCCAACAGCGGTAAATAGCTACTGTGAAGAAACTTGCTGTCGCCTCGGAAATAAGATTAACCAGGTAGTTGATTTCAGAAAGACTCACTTTCGCCTTCTTCTGACGTGACCTCTCATCAGTCCTGATAAAAGAAGAATTTTGACTTCCTCGAAATGAGGGTTACATTTAAAAGACGGTTAGAGTATAACTCATTAATATGCAACGCGTATGAGTTTTAGTTCTCGTAGCTGGTTCTCAGATGTATTCTCTTACTTGATGGCTGATCAAACTTTCACCATAAAATCTGATAGAAAAAATGTACAGCTTTGAAAATATGAATATTCAAAAGGCAAATTTCATTTTTTGTTGGCACCACTCTCATGTTTGCCGGTGCCTTACATTCTGAGCTAGGGTATCTAATGGTGGTCAGACTCTTATATTACAGGTTTTTAAAATTGGTTTCGTTCTTTTTTACTTTGCTTTCGTTTACTTTCATTTTGGTTTCGTTACTTTTCAAATTGCTTTAGTTTCTTTTCATTTTGCTTTCGTTTCTTTTCACTTTGCTTTAGTTGCGAGATAATTTTACCAATCTGAATCAAATTAAACGGAGAATACTATATGTAATTTACAGTAAATAAATTAAGATGTGGTTTAAAGACGTATTAAATTAACGATTTACTGTATACAGTAATATCAGTAATATCCATAAATGGCTACTGCTAAAATTAAGTTGAACGACATATTTAAAAAGCAATGTGGTGAGAATCATCAGTGAATTTTCTGTCGGTAATATGTTCCAAGTACTTAATTTATTTTTCTTTTATTTATTTAAAATAATTCATGAATTTCTGTTACGACGCCCCAAGAAAACAACTGAAAACGAAACTAACGGCCCGGTACTGTCGTACAGTAAAGCTTCATTCCAGCCGCGATGTAGGGTAGGTAACGGGAAAATACGGGGCCGCACACAAATTACATCACTCAAATTTCGCCCTTTTTGAAATACCTCCCTTCAGTCACACTATTCACAACATTGCAACCCCGACCCGAGAAAAATATCATCGACCTCCCCCCCCGCCTCCTCCAATATCCTTACTGTAGGAGGTAAGCAATGTGGGAAAATAAATCTAGTAGGGAAATTAGTCAGGTTTTGCACTAAAATTTCTGAAAGCCGTTCCTGTAAAGTCAATACCAAAAACAAAACTTGTTAAGGATTCCCGCCAAGCTTTTCGGCCGTGTGAAGTGGTGATATCAAACGCCAAGCTCTTTCGCTAAGCTAGTCCCACTGACTAATAAATACTTCAAACGTTAAATGAAATAATTGAAAATTGCGCAGTATGTAATTTTCATATATTTCATTTAACCTTCGAACTACTAGCTCTTTCGCCAAGCTAATCTCACCGAGTAAGAGTTCAAAGGTTAAATGAAATATATAAAAATAGCTAACTGCGCAATTTTCAATTATTTCATTTAAAGTTTGAAGTATTTATTAGTCGGTGGGACTAGCTTGGCGAAAGAGCTTGGCATTTGATATCACCACTTCACACGGCTAAAAAGCTTGGCGAAAATCCTTAACAAGTTTTGTTAAGTTTTTGTTAACAAGTTTTGTATTGACTTTACAGGAACGGTCTTCAGAAATTTTAGTGCAAACCGACTAATTTCCCTACTAGATTTATAATTTTCCCACATTGCTTCCCTCCTGCGGTAAGGAAAATGGGGGAGGGGGGCGCGGGGGGAGGGGGGTCGGTCGATGCTATTTTTCACCGGTCGGGGTTGCAATGTTGTGAATAGTGTGACTGAAGGGAGGTATTTCAAAAAGGGCGAAATTTGAGTGATGTAATTTGTGTGCGGCCCCTTATTTTCCCGTTACCTACCCTACATCGCGGCTGGAATGAAGCTTTCCTGTAGGCCTACAGTACCGGGCCATTAGTTTCGTTTTCAGTTGTTTTCTTGGGGCGTCGTAGCAGAAATTCATGAATTATTTTAAATAAATAAAAGAAAAATAAATTAAGTGCTTGGAACATATTACCGACAGAAAATCCACTGATGATTCTCACCACATTGCTTTTTAAATATGTCGTTCAACTTAATTTAATTTTAGCAGTAGCCATTTATGGATATTACTGATATTACTGATATTACTGTATACAGTAAATCATTAATTTAATACGTCTTTAAACCACATCTTAATTTATTTACTGTAAATTACATATAGTATTCTCCGTTTAATTTGCTTCAGATTGGTAAAATTATCTCGCAACTAATCAAAGTGAAAAGAAGCGAAAGCAAAATGAAAAGAAACTAAACCAAATTGCAAAGAAAACTAAAGCAATTTGAAAAGTAACGAAACCAAAATGAAAGAAAACGAAAGCAAAGTAAAAAAGAACGAAACCAATTTAAAAAAACCTGTCAAAATACTTTTTTCCATATATTTTGAGGGTAAAAAATTAAGTGTTGGAAATACAGTACAGTAAAAAATTAAATACAGTAAACAAATTAAATGTTGGAACTAGAAATACAGTGTCGGAAATAAGATAGCCGTCGGTTTCCTGTAAGATGGCTGTCGGTTTCCTGTAAGATGGCTGTCGGTTTCCTGTAAGATGGCGGTCTCCTTCCCGCAACAAGGCTGCCTCCATGCCGCAACATGGCTGCCTCCTTCGTTTAATACCTGGCCTGGGCCGGAAGTAAGTTCGTTACTCGAATAATGGCCTATTGGTGTTTCTTGTCCTACAAAAATTATCGTTCTTCTTTGGGCCAAATTAGTAGTTTGAATTTGAAATATCCAAAATACCAGTAAAAATATGCCTTTTATCGTGGTTTTGGTAAAATAAAACTCGATGATGTAGAATTAATTGGCCTGGAGCAGGGAAACGTAACCCACATCCTCTCTTCAGACGATCTTGTGAGAAGGGTTGGCATCGAAGAAAGTTACAACATGAACGCTCGTTGCTCGCTCACGCGTCTGACCGGGCCATGAGCCAGGAATGAAACATGTGATTTTGTACCCCTGTCGGCCTTGAAGAAGCTACTCCCTTTCTGGCACACGCCTGAACTGTTATTGAACCAGGAGGCGAGACATGCGAATTGTACCCAGCCGGCCTTGGCTTGAAGTAGTCTTATCCATCCCCTCTACAAGGCCGTTTCAACGCTGTACCACACGAGTTGCTGCATGTTTGAACTAAAAATGCTTGGCAATTCATGGATACGCCATTGAGCCTTCATGCTCTCCTTTATACTGCTCTTGGTACAGATTTTTTTATTCAAATAAATTGTGCTGCGGAAGCTGCACATTAAAAGCGATTTGTTTATATAACCCAACCATAGTGCAGTTTGAATATAAGTTAGGCCTACACAAGGCATAAATCATACCCAAAGCTGTTCCGTTGGCGTCGTCTCACTTCTCTCGAGGAGGTTACTTATTGCAATCACATACTAACTGACTGATATTTCATGCCTGAAAAAACCTGGACCTCTTTAAACAAGGTTAATATGACTCCTTATTTTGTCACAATTCGTTCCGCCACCCCCGCTACTAATTTTACAACTTGATCCCTATTGTTAATAGGGAAATTGTCGAATAACGTCCTTTTCAACTGCCTAGGTTGTCTATGGGGAAGAAGGACAATATTATTTTTGTAATTCAAATCCACCCAAAACCAAAACTGGTAGAAAAACCCGCTAAGTTTCCAAAAACGATCAGCCTTTGAAGGTAGTGATATCATTCCATCAGGGAAAGGCCGCCTAGGTTAGTCCTATTAGCCAAGTTAATCGCACCTACTAATAGTTCGAAAGTTAAATGAAAACTAGAAGATTGCAATCCTCACTCAATCAGCCCATCCCCTTCAGTTGTTTTGTTTAGCCCTTCACCTTCCTCTTAATTTTTCAAGATTTCGTTCACATTTAGTCATGCAGAAACCCCCGAAGGTCGCTGTTACTAACAGCAGAATGCGAAGCAATTTATTTTTGGGTTATTAACAAAAAACCCATTAGCTCGTGTATGCTCGTATTATTGCGTAACCATCATCTAACGCGCATTCCTTTATTCTTACGCAATCCACGGCAACGTTAATGTTTCTTTATTTTGTACTTCGTTACAGTTCAGTTTTTAGTTCGTCCAGGCTTTTACAATAAATCTAAGGACCAGTCTTGATTGTTCAAGCCATTGTTGCTTAAAATGTTTGGTTGCAACTTGGAAAAGAAACGAAATTTAAATTCGCCCGTGGCGAATTTCAAAACCCTCCCACGCATTTGTCCTGACACCTACAACCCCCAAACCAACAAAAGGACCATCCTCAGATCACTATTCATCCGTGTGCAAAAGTTCAGGTACGTAGGCCTTCTCAATTTTGCGCTAGCCATGAGCAAAAAGTCTTTGGGATTTAACATGGGAAAAATCTTATTAGCTAACTAGCTAGCTAGCTAGACAGTAACATAAAAACAATGCTATTGACGCATCTTTTTCTCTATGATTGGTGTACACTCATCCTTTAAATTTTAGTTTTTCTTAATCTCTGACCAACTCCTTACATTTTCCACAATTTGAAACATTTCTCAGTCGCATTGGGATTTATCCTCAACATGCCAAAATATGCTTTCAATTGCTTACAGTTAACAGACACATGTCTGCTAGTGAGCCGCCTTTTTATCATTAACAATCATTTTTTAACAATCGGATGTCTACAATGGGATGATCTACTGTTACTTGGCGGCGACACACTAGCGTGTGTCTAGATAAATTGTGCTGCATATTCGCATAAGCTGCAAATTGTAAGCAACGCCAGAGCCGGCCACGTTTGTAATTTTGTTTATTTTGTAATTTGTAAAATTACATCACTTGTAATTTATGTTAGTACTACATTTTACATCGGTTTTCTTGTTTCACTCATTTTAAGATTTTTCTTTTGCTTACGTCCTCAAGTGAAAACACAACGGTTTGAATGTAGGCACTATGGAACTCCACCCAAAGCTGCCCGTGCTTTGCCACACCTACAGCAAACACCTTGCCAGGATTTGTTAACGTGAGTTATCACCATACGTTTTTCGTTTTCATTGTTATAAAACTCAGCAATAAATCAACCCTGCTCCTAGACAGCAGAGTGAGAGGATTCCGGTCTCCAGTTATTGTTCACCCACGGTGCCCCTGGGAATGGTGTGGGGCAGCTCTTGGCACGCTTGTTGGCGTAGGGTTGCCAGACGCTGTCCGAGTTTATTGCGATGCTTCATTCTATGCTGATCGGTGGGAAGGTGGAGTAGGAGTGTGTGTCCCAGAGCTACGCTTAGAACGTAGCTACCATCTTTCGGGTCTTCCATCGATTTTTGTTGGAGAACTAGTAGCCATCTCGATAGCTCTGGACCTGTGTTTGGATGTTGGATTTTCCAATTTTGTGGTACTAACAGATTCGGCAGCTAGTGTCGCTTTCCTGAAGAGAGGATTTCGGTCGTTGGAGGTGGTCTACCCACTCACAATAGAGATTGGGTGGAAGCTTTTCTGTGCCCGCCAGAATGGGACAGCTGTATCTATGTTGTGGACACCAGCGCATGTAGGCATGTTTGGAAATGAGGTGGCTGACTCTCTGGTCAAGGAAGGAAGTGTGTCAGGGGTTACGGCTAGTGAGGTTGCATTTCCGTTGGCACCTAGAGATATTCACCCTGTTCTGGATTTACTGTCACGAGACGAATTGCAAGCAAGATGGGCAACCGGAACCACGGGTCGGGTTCTGCGGACATACATCTCACGGTCGCGGCACCGGTGTTTCTTGATCGTCTGTCTTGGAGGGACGCGAGTATTCTCTCTCGGTTGAGGACCGGGCATGTGTTGCTGCAGGAGTACCAGTTTAGGATGGGATGGTACAGGACCCCGGCTTGTAGCTGTGGCACAGGGGATGAAACGGTCAGCCACTCCCTGTTCTCATTCCCGCGCTGGGCTTGGTGCCGGCGGCAGTCCCTGAGAGGTGGCGTGGGGTCACTGGGCACGGTGTTGGGTGTGCCCCCTCATACTGTTACTACGCTACAGTCCACCCGGGCGGTTATAGGGTTTTGCAGGGTGACAGGCCGGTTCGTGTGCTGATGGGTCCGGGCTGCTATTGAAGAGTGGCGGCTGTGTTGGTGCCTGCTGCTATCTCCTACTCACTCTGATGGAGGTTGACTGGTGTCTTTGATTGGTTGGGTAACTACTGAGCCTTTGTGTAGCTGTAATCGTTGGTTGGTGTAAAGTTGGTGTTGGCCGTTGTTGGGATCTGGCAAGAAGTGTGAATTCTGTATAAAACGGTTCGGTTGTTAGGTTTACGGTTTAGGATTAAGTTTAGAGTTGTGTGTATGACTAAGGTCCTTAGACTCACGTAAATAAAAATTCAAATTCAAATAAATCAAATGCATCATTGTTGATACAGCATTGTTGTAACACAGCATTGTTGTGGCTGTTGCAGACATAGGGCCTTAGGGCTTCGGGCAGATGATCAGGAGTGGTTAACGCTCGTTAAACCCTTTGAAACCCTTTGAATAAATCACTTATTGGTACGGTTCCTGCAGAAAGTAAATTTACACAACCCAGAATTGTTGTTATAGTGAGAGTCAACAAAGTCATGCACGTGTCTTGGTGTCTGCTGATGCACGATATTCAAAGGGTTTCAAAGAGTTTAACGAGCGTTAACCACTCCTGGTTATCACCACCACGATATTTTCTCAGGTTCAACAATGCCATAATGCAACAATGCCTTTTTTTCGCTATAACGACATAACGTTTGTAAATTTACTTTCTGCCGGAACTGTACACTTTTACTTTTTTTCCGTCAGAATAAATAATTTATTGCTACACTTATAACAAACATTACAGCGGCCAACGATTGTTGAACGCCAGGGATAAAAACAATGGACGATACCAAAAAAAAAAAAATGACATGAAACACCTCGAATTCATCACAGAAACGGAAAAAAAGTATTTAAAGAATGGTGATAAATTAGTCATTGGTATACTTTTGCAAGAATGGTCCCTCTATACGTGATTTATTGCGATAGTTTTCCTTCCTCGGCTCTTAACGCCTTGGCTAAACCTCGGAAGAACAAAACTATCACAATAAATAACGTATAGAGGGACCATTGTTGCAAAAGTATGCCAATAACCACTCCTGGTCATCTGCCCGAAGCCCTAAGACATAGGGCCTTAGGGCTTCGGGCAGATGACCAGGAGTGGTTAACACTCGTTAAACCCTTTGAACCAATAACCACTACTTATACCACACCCATGTGGTTCTCGGCGTGGATTCCGAACAATGAACCATTGTTACAAAGCCTTTATCTTCCGATATCCGCATCTCAGCCCTCTTGTTACAATACAAGGATGCAGGAACACAACAATGAACTGGGGCTGAGAACTAGTTCTAAGCACCCGGTGCAATGCACCGATGCAGGGCTCAATAATGAAAAACGTTTGTTCTCTGCACCGGTGCTGAGAACCCAGTTCATTGTTCTCAGCACTCGATTATTTAAACGAAACCCATGTTACAAGTCTCATTGTGTAAATGAAATTTTATTTTTCACCATAATAAATACTGAAAACGGGCAATATCGGTAACATTTCAAACATTAAAATCCATTACAATATGACATACATTGTGAAAATTTAAAGTTGCTCCTGTAAAACTTTCTTTAAAGGGCAATTACATCCATTTTGACATGCATGTTTGACTTTTGGATCACTTACACAATAACTAAGTACTAAATAATTACGGTAAGAATACGTTACGTACGTCCGATATAACAATTTAATTACAGCATCACCAAAACGCGACACGGAGGTCGCCATTGTTTTGCTGGAACGCGTAGAAATTAATGCCGACAGACGGATCTCTTCGATTTCGACTCGCAGCCGATTGAGATAGCTGTATTGACTGTGAGGAGATCAAGCGTCTCTCAGGGCTTAATTTGGGCAGGAACGGTCCGGAACGTCGTTCCGGTTCTATTTTAAAAGCCGGAATGGCGTTCCGGTTCTTTTAGGTGATCATTTCAGCTGTACTGAAAAGTCACATCTTTAGGAAATATCTTTGAGCAACATCTTTGAGCAGTATCTAATTAAGTGCAATCCATCCTAAAACCAACATAAAACTACCATACCTTTTAGTGGATTTGTTTTAATTCAACCTCATCCACCATAACACTCCTCTAGGCCGAATGGGTGAGGTTTTTCTGTGGCCGCGACCTGCTAGGCTCACATTTCCAGTTTTGTCCTCGTCTCGTGCCCGTAGCTGCGTAGCGATCGCTTTGGAGCTGGTGGTGTATAGGAAACATATAATACTCCACGATATTATTTTTTGTTTTATTTACTTATTTATTTTTTTTGGGGGGGGGGGGGCCCGGGGGGGAGGGGCCAAGGGGAGTAAAGTAGGGACTTTTGTTGCCGCAGAGTAAATTGAATCTTGAAAAAGGTGCCTTCCAGAAGCCAAAATAGGAGTTGAAATAGGTAAAATTTTTAAAGCCTCCGGAACTCCCTAATGTTATTGCGAGGGCATGTAAATGATTCTTCCCTCCTTCCTCCAATAATAGGTGACAGCTCCGGAACATTTTAAATTAAAAATTAAGCACTTGGACGGCCTTAGCTGGCCACTACACTGCCGGCCAGCTAAGGCCGTCA
>JAHWFP010126113.1:18829-38759 GCA_023313725.1 Lithobius niger | reverse complement strand
GGTACTTCCTGGTGGAAAGTCCGGATTTGGGCTTCCCCAAGCATCTTGTATTTGGGCAAGCTATAGATGTTGAAAATTTGGAATGATTCTGTCCATTAACAAAAAAACGGCCAGATGTGCCTCGGCGAGGCATTTTGGATGCCTCAAGAAAAAAAAAATTTCAATTTTCTTGAAAAACAGGCGTTTTCGGTGGCGCTCGTTTACAGTTTGCAAAAGTGCCAGTTTAATTGTTTTTCATTGTCTGCTGCTCACAAACCACACGCGAGCATCAGCTATTGTGAAATGAGTGTTTGCTTTTGTGTTAAAATTCTGTAATTTGTGTCGGATGAATAAACTTACTTACTATAAAATGCAGCATTAGAGAATAAAATGGTAAAATTTACAGATAATCAATATTTTCGTAAAACCCCTGTTATTAAGCACTAGAATTTCCAGCCCAGCTATGCTGGCTGTTTAAAAAAAAAAATCAACATGACCGTGAGCGCACGGGTGGTGTTTAATGCACCGTTTACAACATGGGGATGGTTTGCTGTCTCACGTCTTTGTCGCTGTATGCATGTATCCCATCTGTGCATTTTGCGCACACTGGCTAATAAAACGTTGATTTTTGTTTGCTTCGCTCACTCAATTAGCACGGTCAAGTTTAAAGATGGATTACCATGAAACCAGATCGGAGAGGATACCCGGACTCCAAAAATCAAAAACCTCGGAGAAAAAACCCAATTTTACCTGGGGGTAGGTCAAAATTGTTTTCTATTGCCTAAAGAAAATATACACTACCTGTAAATTTTATTGCATTCAGTTCCTGAGTGCTTGTTACCCTGGAGGATTCAAAACTCTCTCGATATGCCCATCTGCGCATGCGCCAGCACATGTAGACCCTCCATAAATAGTATTACGGCGTTAGCCAACCATCTATTTTTCCTTCAGATATGTCAGCCATGTGGTCTCCAGAGGGGAGGTTGGGTGGGTATTTACAGGTAGTGTATATTTTCTTTAGGCAATAGAAAACAATTTTGACCTCCCCCCAGGTAAAATGGGGGTTCCTAGTTGCCGGCTGAAAATATCACACTACCTGTAAATTTTATTGCATTTACAGTTGTCCTAGTCAGTATAGGTGGCGGGCACCATCATGGCGGGTTCCCAAGGGGGTTCGCTGGGTCCCAGAGATTTGGTATAGGTTGAGGTGCTAGACGCATCATACTCAAGATCTCAAGCAGTTTGACTTAGGCAAGTACTGCAGGGAAAAAAACTGGTTGTTATCAACGGACTGACATCAGCTTGAGAGTTTGATTCCATTTGAAAGTGAGGAAAGGGGGGGGGGGGGGTTAATTAATTTTAAAATTTATTACCTGAAAGTCAGTCATGAGGGTTGAATCCGTCTTTGTTTCCATTGGGTGGTTGATTGAAGGGTTGATTAACATGAAGTAGGTTGGTGTGATGAGGAATGAGGAATCGCAGGGTCATCAAGTGGTTTCGATGAGAGTCATCATTCCGGGTCGAAGTTAACGTGAGTAAGAAAAAGTTTTTCCAAATTATGGTCTGGTTGTGAAAGTGAAGCCATAGCCTTTGGCGGATGAACGGCAATCAAGACATGGGAGTTTCCTTGTCTGAGTTAAGGACATTGTTCGCATTTCACGGATGGCAGGAATGAAAGTTGTGGCATTATCCCACTGCCAAACTTGGCGGGCGACATAAGATTCTTTTGGCATCGCTTGATTGGAACGAATCCATTCTTGTGCAAGTTTGTGGTGTTCGCGGCGAGCGAGTTCGGGAAGAACTGGGGGATGGTTGATGGGATTATAAAGGTGGGCATCCGCTGGAATTGTGGTTTTCCCGACAACATATTCCATCTTGGAAGTCGTTTTGGATGTTTGAGTGCCGCGTGTAGTGAGGTGAATTGGTTTGCGTGGGAGAGCGGGACGATGGATTTTGATTATGGGGTGGCGAATTGTTGAGCATGGTAGGGGGATAGGCGTCGGAATTTGGTGTCAGCAAGTTCGATCTTCCGTCGCATTTTGGTGTTGCTGGCAGTCAGGTTTTCAATGTTTAATTTGCAAGCCTCAATGAGCTTACAAGCACTTGATAGTTTAGTTTCAAGGTTGGAGCAATGAGTTGCAATGGGTTCACAGTTATGCCGGAGGCGGTTGAGTTCTTTCTCATTGAGATCAAGTTTATGTGCAGTTTTGTTGAGGAGAAAATCACAATTACCATAGTTTACAATGGAATTGGTAGGGTAAGGGCTTGCGTCCAGTCCAAACGATGACAGTCCAGAATTTGAAGTCGTGTTCATTTCGGCGGTTAATAACGGGGTTGGGTCCGAGTAGGTGGAGGAGGATGTGATGGTAGCCGGAATAGTGGCAGTTGGCTTCATTATGGGTTGTATCGAAGCAGAAGGAACGTCGTTAGATGGCGTGGAATTTTCACGGGCTTTCTTGTTTTTCATTCGAGTTAAACGAGCGAGAGACTTTTTGTTGTATAGTTTAATGGCAGGCCATTCGGTTAGGGATATGGTTAGGCAAACTAAGCAGGGATCCTTATCGAAATCACAATGACGATGGCATTGGCAAGCAGGGTGAGGGTCATGGCGTTTCTTGGATGAAACAATACCAACACATTTGCAGACATCAGGTTTGTGAACAGTTTTAGGGTCCCAGCCTCTAATGAGGGTCGGTGATTTTCCGCCGCGAATCTTGGGCGGCCTGGTTGAGAGGCGTCAACAGGAGGTTCGGGAGAGGAGCGGGAAGCATTGAGCCTATCAAGGCCGTTAAAAGTCAGGCCGCGGGAATTGGGACGGGGCGTCGAGACAGGTGAGAAATCTCAAGAATGGAGAGATGTCAAACCAAAATGATGATGTAATGGGTGGAATGGTAGTGCATGGAATGGAATGGGTGAAGGTCATGAGTCCCCCAGATGAGTGAAGACATTAAAAGTTTGAAGGTTCGGCAGATGTACCAAAATAGGCACCAATGAAAGATTGTCATTGTAGAAGTGGTATGATTGTTCACGTGAAATTGAATGACGGATGAGTGTGTTAAGCGGTGTGGCGAACGGAACGAAGGAAATCGGCTACTAATGGCATGTGATAATGGGTTGTATAGTTAATAACAATGCAATGAGGTCAAGAGCCGGAGAGTTAAGGAAGATGTTGAATTACCACGTAGGTGTAGGAGTTTCAGTGAACGTACTAATTGTGGAGTTAGAGGGAAGCGGGTAGACCAATGTTGACTGTCGGTTGGGGTAGGTTAATCGGAGAACCAGATTTTCATGGACAAGTGAGAAGGCCGGTGAACGTCAAGATTTTGCAAGTGAGAGGTTGTAATCAAAGTCAAGCAGACGGGTGATCAAAAAGACGTCCACATGAGGAAAGGGTGAGCAAAACAGCAAATGATGTATGAGGGAGGCATCATCTACATGCCGGTGGCGAATTAAACAAGAGATTTCGATGAGCGTGGGAATGAAGTTTGGCCTTCGGCGAAGGCTGCGTTCGATGAAGGCTTCTGTCATTCGGCGAAAGTAGTGGCAGTGATGAGGATCACAGGACTTAAAGTGATGTTGCGTGGGGCCTGTGATGTGGAGGTGACACATGGCACATGGGCCAAAATCGTGCGTTTTGTGCAGATGTCGTGAGTGTCGAAATCATCTCTGATGGCCGTCATGACACCAGTTGCGACCAATTGTGCAGAGGGAGAACCGAAATTCGTTTGAAGGGGAGAACGAGATGTCAATTCTTGTAGCGAAGTCATTCACTTTATGTAGCTCCACGAAGATGCGTGGTGCACATCCTTGGAGGAGGAGACATTTCAGTCCGTCACCGAATGAGTGAGAAAGTGTAGGGTTAGATGATGGTACGTTTTGATTGTCCTGTAATTCATCGGATGGTTCGGGCACACTGGCTGCGTGGTGGGCAGGCAAGGGTAGCATCCTAGGCATAGCTGATGAGTTTAGAACAGTTTGAGTTGTTTGGAAAATAAAACCGATTTGTTTGGTCAGTGGCAGTGATTTCAGCGTGGAGGAAACAGAAGGCTGAATTGATGGATGATTCAAGTGTTTCTTGCGACCAGAGTGATTGTGAGAATTGCAAACTGACTGAGAAGTCGCTTCCAGGGGGAGTGTGATGGATAGTTGGAAGTCAGGCTGTTAAGAGTATGATGCATCCACAGAAGCTGGAGTCATCGACAATATCAACCTTGCTCAATGCCAAGAAGACCCAGTTAGGGGTTGAGTGATGAGCGTGAGTTGTGGATCCTGGGCTCCTCTTGTCATCCTGGCAGATCAATCGCCAGCTTGAGTAAGGGTTGTGTTCGCTGCGGAGGGCTGTCAGAGATGCATGTGGTTGCATGTGGCGCAGGATAGTTACTTCGAGCATGGGTTGCTGCGGCAATTGTGGCCCCAATGGAGAAGAGAGGTTGTGTGAGAAGTGGGGTAAGAACTGATGAAGCGGGGAAAGGAGGGTTCAACAAACGTGGAACAGAGTTCAGATATAATGGTTGGTGTCAACGAAATTCATGCAGGTGGATGATCAATAAGACGTCCATGAGCATAATTGCAAGTGTGGGTGATGAGGGCAGCGTGTTCGGCGAAGGTTCTTGCTTTGCTTTGGTGCAGGCTGTGTGTTCGGCAAAGACTTGCTTGGCTTACGGCAAAGGCTGAGTGTATGGCGAAGGCTTGTGTCATTTGGCGAAAGACTTGTGGTTTTCGGCGAAGGCTGCGCGTTCGGCGAAGGCTTGTGGCTTTCGGCGAAGGTTGTGTGTTCGGCGAAGGCTTGAGGCTTTCGGCGAAGGCTGTGCGTTCGGCGAAAGCTTGTGGCTTTCGGCGAAGGTTGAGAGTTCGGCGAAGGCTGGCGGCTTTCGGCGAGGGGTGCAAGTACGGCGAAGGCTTGTGGCTTTCGGCGAAGGCTTGTGTCTGTCGGCGAAAGACTTGAGGCTTTCGGCGAAGGTTGTGCGTTCGGCGAAGGCTAGTGGTTTTTGTCGAAGGTTGTGTGTTCGGCGAGGCAGGTGGCTTTCGGCGAAGGGTGCATGTACGGCGAAGGCCAGTGGCTTTCGGCGAAGGGTGCAAGCAGCAAAGGCTGTGGGCTTGTACTTCAAGCTAGTGGTGAAGGTCTAGGGAAGGACACATAGATTGGCAAATGATTCAGTTGTGTTAGTGGGCGAAGAGATGTTTGGCGAACGTGGGCATCTGTCAGGGCGCTATGAAGGGAAGAACCACTTCGTCAATGGGGGATCTTCCTCTAAGGTCTTTCGGCGAACGTTATACTCTTCAAAGACCGGGAGTTCCACGTTAATGGTTCAACAGGTGATGAAAACATGCGTGAAGGGAAGTGTGTTCAGAGAAAAAGAGGTCAATGAGTAAGAAGGTCAAGGCTGATAAGCAGAGTCAGATGGTGTGTACAGCAGATAAGAAGAAGTAAATAGACGTTCGGCGAACGTGCACATCCAACACGTGCGAACGTAAGAAGAATGAAAGCATGCATCATGGGAAGGGTCTTTCAGCGAACGGTGGAGTTTCGGCGAACGTCGGAGCGGGTAACAATGGCGGTGTGTCGTGGCCGGAGGCTGGAGGAAAAGAGATGGTTGGCTAACGCCGTAATACCATTTATGGAGGGTCTGCGCATGTGCAGATGGGCGGTTCAGCTGGGCGTATCGAGAGAGTTTTGAATCCTCCAAGGTAACACGCACTCAGGAACTGAATGCAATAAAATTTACAGGCAGTGTGATATTTTCAGCCGGCAACTAGAAACCTTCGTTTTCTAGACGAACACTTTTCTCGACGAACACTTTTTTTTTCTTGAGCGCCCAAGTGCCAAAAAGACCTCGGTCTTTCACCAAGCATATCTCCACCAATAATGGACCAAATTGACCACTATTTTCACCCCTTAATAGCCCTACACGCCAGCTTCATTTCTGTGGAAACAGAATGGTAAAATTCCATCTAGTTATTTATCTACAGCAGTTTGAAAACTGTCCCAAACTGGGCCATAGCGCTCGCAACTTCCGGTCACCATTATTGGAAAAATCATGTATATTCGGTATTTATTTTTCATTGATCTTTTTAGGCAAAAAGCCTGCAAACACTAGCTTAGTTGTGAACATAGGAGGGGCTGCCTAATGGTACTTCACCTCATATACATGTGGATGCAGGTATTTTTTTGTGTGATATTTTTTATTGTGTTTGTCGGCCGCAAATGTCATGAAAAATTTCCACCTACATCAAACTGTGTTATCTGGAAATATTTCAAACTTAACTAATGCGTTATAGCATTCTTACTGAGCTAGATTATTTAGTCTTTTATTATATTCTTTTGCCCCTTGAACCCTAACATAAGCTCCAACCATTTTAATTAACGGCAATTTTACCGGACACAAATTTTGTTGTAAATAGTTTATTTAAAAATCTCCTTCCAAACTCCGACTGTGACCATCCGAATGAAACTATACCTAGCTATCCTTCAATTAAACTCATATCTAAGATCTGAGCATCCTTCAATTAATTGCCAGCCAAACAGTTTAAAATAAAGGCCTTTTTCACTTTGTTAATCAAGTAAAACTTGAAATGCACCTTCTCTACACAGGCCTCGTTCTTTCAAAGCTGCTCCATCCAAATCCTTTGCAAAACCGCCAGCTCCTCCCACTTTCTTTTGTTCTCTCGGCCCTCAGCCAATGAGGAGGGCACGGCTATCCTTGACGTCCGCGCTCGTGCTGGCTGGATCCCCCACGCTAGCATCAAAACCCCAAGCAGCATTTCTGGCCCCCTGCCTTCCATAACATAAGGGTGGTTCCCTTCTAAAAAGAACATTTCGCTGGCCCCCAGCCAGGCTGGCTAAAAATGGTTTCTTTTTTGCCTAAAACATACTTAACCTGATAATTAGCATTACATTGTCCTCAATTAATGTCTTCCTGGAGGTTTTTTAGTTGCTTGTAGACGCCTGCTTGCATGACCCACTGCGCATGCGCAGGCCCCTCTATATAAGCGAGAACGTGGTTGGTCTCGGCATACATTTTCCTCTCAATCTGTCAGACGGCGACTCAAGAGGGGAGTAGGGCGGGCTTAGGTTAAGTATGTTTTAGGCAAAAAAGAAACCGTTTTTAGCCGGCCTGGCTGGGGGCTGGCAAAATGTTCTTTCTTTATTTGCCAAACATATTAACCTGATAATTTAGCATTATCAGCAGACCTCGTCAAACGTGGTGGCGGGCACCGATCTGACGGGGCGCCCCGGGTTGCAAGCAGGCTTCCCCCAAAATTTGTATTGTAGTAACTATTTGCACTTCGTTCAGAACGGGATGGTGGAACAGTAACTGGACCTCTTACGTGGGGTTTGGACTGTTGTTAAGCGAGGGATCTTGCTTCCTCCTGTTGTTGGCTTGTATCTAACTAGGATGGTTTGCTTTAGCTTCGTTCTGATTGTGCTTAGGGGGCTTGACCACAGTTCAGGCTGTGCCGATTGGTCCCAGCCGGTGTAGTCCTTTACCTTTTCTTGACATGTTCCTCAGGTGGTGGGAGGTGAATGTCGTTGAGTGACGCTAGGATGCGGCTTGTAGTATTTCTTCTGTTGGGATGGCGTTGGTAATCATCGAGAAGGTTGGTCTTGTCTGTTGACTTGAATCCCGAGTCTAGGGGTGAGCAGTGGGCAAGGATCGTTGAGCCTATGAGGAGTCGAAAATGTCAGTGAAGAATCATAAAGATCGAGTAGAGAGGGATTGATTGGATTGATTTTCCTTGTGAAATCCCAAGGGAGCCGAATGGGCCAGTGGCTGACATACATTCTGTTTGTTGGATCTCTGATGGCTTTTGAAGTGTTCGAGTGGCATAATCTTGACAAAATCCAGTCTTTTTCTGGATTTAATCACGCATGAAGACTGGGAAAGGTCTGGGTGTAGTTTCGAGCTCTTTGTTGAGACAGAAGATCTGAAAGGGGAGGGAGGGTTCTTGGAGTGTCGACTAGGAGGGATAGTAGGTGTGGACCATGGTGCCGACAGCCAAAGGGGAGCTGTTAGGAAGAGGCTTTGACTTTCTTCGGCTTTCCGAAGTGTTTGTTGGGCACGGCTGAGACGAGCTGATAGAGGAGAAGACACTTCGTTTGTCTTGAGGCTTTATGTAAACGTGGGTTTTTAGCCACCATTGAGACAAGTCTTGATGTTAAAAGAATTAGGGTGGACTGCCACAGTTGTTTGGGTCTTCATTCGTGGTGTGGGGATGGTCACGGTCGAGACGAGCGGCCTGAGATGAAGGCGTTGTCTGACTTGAGAACTTCACTCATTTCGTGGATTAAAGTCACGAATGAAACGACTTTGGCGTTGGTGTAGACAGCCACGGTCGACTTAATCTTCTGGAAGAGGAGAGAGCGTAATCTGTTTTGGCACTTTACTCAGAACATGGGGTTGGCCAGGTTTGATATAAGTACCGGTGTGGAATGCTACAGGCGTGATGATTTCCGTACGGGACGTGGGGTAAGCCATGGACGAGACAAGGTGTAATGGGTGAAGACATCATTGACTTGAAAAAGTGTGGTTTTGGTTACGGATGAGCCGAGATGAGTGTTATCTTGTTTTCCTCGAGACGTGAGGTTAGACATGGTCGAAATTAGCAGCCAAAGATGGAGGCGGTCCTGACTTGATTATTTACCATAACGTGGGTTCTAACCATGAATGAGACATAGGGACAGCAATAGTCGAGACAAGCACCAAGAGGTGCAAACGGCTTCCTTCTTGGATCTTCACTCAAGATGTGAGTCGTAGCCATGAGTGAGACGAGTAGCAGTAGACAGCAATTGTTGTCTAGATTTTTGCTTGAGATGTGCGGTTAGCCATGGTCGAGACAAGAAGCCAAGAGGCGCAAACGACTTCCGTATTGGTCCACTCAAAACGTGTGTTCTAGCCACGAATGAGACGAGCAGAAGTGGGCAGCAACTGTTGGCTTGATATTCGTTTGAGACGAGGGTTCAGCCATGGTCGAGACAAGTAGCAAGAGGTGCAAACGACTTCCGTCTTGGTCCACTCAAAACGTGTGTTCTAGCCACGAATGAGACGAGCAGAAGTGGACAGTAACTGTAGGCTTGATATTCGTTAGAGACGTTCAGCCATGGTCGAGTCAAGGAGCAAGAGGTGCAAACGGCTTCCGTCTTGGATCTTACAAACGTCTTCCTACTTGGATCTTCAGTCAAACCGTGGGTTATAGCCACGAGTTAGACGAGCAGTAGTGGATAGCAACTGTTGACTTGATTTTCGCTCGAGACGTGGGGTCAGCTACGTTCGGACCAAGTGTCAAGAGGTGTAGACGGCTTCCGTCTTGGATCTTCACTCAAACGTAGGTTTTGGTCATGAGTGAGACAAGCAGTGGTGGGCAGCCGTTGGTGGCTTGGTTTCCACTGGAGAAGTGGCATTAGCCATGGACGAGACAGGTAGTAAGAGATGCAGATGGCTTTCAACTTGACACTTCACTCAAAACGTGGGTTTAGCCACAAATGAGATGAGCAGCAGTGTGGCCAGCAACCAAAAAATTCAAGGAAAAATTGAAATTTTTTTTTCTTGAGGCATCCAAATGCCTCGCCGAGGCGTATCCAGCCGTTTTTGCAATAATGGTCCGATTCTTACAAACTCTTCGACATTTAATAGCCTATCCAAATACAAGACTCTTGGGGAAGCCCAAATCCGGACTTTCCATCTAAAAACTCTCAAATCTACATTTGAAGATCACCTCAAAACCAGCAGCGCTACTTCATCATGGCCGCCATTGTTATAAAATGTATTTGTATATTTTGATTTTATCACTCTTCTTTTCGGGCATAAAGCCCCAAACTCTAGCTTAGTTGTATTTTAGGAGAAAGGCACTGAACCTTGTGCCCATGTACTGACAACCATTTTTGAAGTGTGATATTTTTTATTGTGTTTGAACGATCGCAACTACTATGAAAAATTTTCACTTAGATCAAACATTGTCCGTTAACTTTAGGGTTCAAACCTCCACTTTAACTTTATGCGTTTTAGCATACCATCAAGCTAGACTATTTATTCATTTATTTAGCCTTTTTATAATAATCTTTTGCCCCCAGAAACGCTGCCATTAGTCCAAGTAATTAGACATCGGCATTCTACCGGACACAAATTTTAGTGTATTTATGTTTATTTTAGTTCTCCTCTCAGCCCGACTGGACCTAACCAAATGCTACTGCTAGCTTGTACTACGATTAAAACCAAAAGAATTCTTAAAAAGATCTGTTTAACCCATTTCCGAAAGTCAAACTGTGCAAAAACTTCGAAATCCCCCTTTTTGCCCCCCTCCCCAGCCAAAACTAGTTGTGGTGTATAACACTGCAGTTTTCAGTTAAAGCTTGTTTAATTTAATAGTAATGTTCTATGCATTACCCAAAGCCAAGTAATAAGCTTTAACAAGAGCCAAATCACGTTGCAATCATGTAAATATGGAATCCGTAGCCAATAATACAAAGTAAAGGCCTATTTCCCAATGTTCAATTGAGTAAAACTCAAAAACAGGCCTGTCTTTTCCGTCTACATGTCCCTACACCTTCAAACTGCTCTGCACCCAGTTCCTTTGTTCATCCGACTTCTCCTCCCACTTTCCATTGTTCTCGAGGCCCTCGGCCAATCAGACCGCCGTAGCTATCCTCGGCGTCCGCGCCTACTTCCGGTAATGTGTATAAAACCCCAGCCCCAGAATGCATAGTTAGCACAGCTCACAGATCTCAAGCTAGAGAAGGGTCACGCCAGTCGGGAGTGGAGACGCCATGTCCGTGGGATGCCATGCCGGGCAAAATGGCAGTGGTTCGTATGTTTGTTGTTAGCTTTTGAAAATTTAATTTAGGACCCCCAAATCTAAATTTTAGTTTAAATTCGTAACTTAAACTCTCTCTGGCTAGGGAATATTATGGTGGTGACGCCTGTAGCGGCATCTTAGGTTTCTCACCCCATAACGTCAGAGTGGTACTCTTACTAAAAACCAACTTTTCTTATTTGTTTTAAACATTAATTCAAATAACTGTGAAACGGTTGATCTTTCATGCGTGTTTGAAACATACTGTTTGATAGATTGTAACCAGCCGAGGCTGTTCAATCTTGCGGACGTCTCTGCGGAGCGTTCAGTATTGCTTTTTCTATTCGAAAAATTAATTGATTGTTTTATTCTGAAACACAAACGTCGTTTTAGTCAAAACTTGTGAAACCGAATTACATGTTGTAAATTCAAACTTTGTGCTTTTAAATACTTTATTTCAAAAGCTTTCGTGCAAACTAAATGTAAAGTATTCTTTTCATTCTCTGCTGTTATAAATAAACCAGGAGTTTTTAACTTCAGTTCGTTTGCTAGTTGATTAACTGTTTAAGTGTAAAGAAATATGTAAACCATTTTTAGTTTAGCTCTTTGTAAACGGTTAAATTTCCATCGCTGGTGGCAGTGAAATACTAGCAGTATTAAGGTTAGGCCCCTTTAATTTAGGACCCTGCGCTCCATCCCCCATGCTGGGACCGTAGCCCTTACTGTGCTTATGCCGTAAAAGTCGCAATAATCACCGCAACACCTTAAGCTGAATCTCCGTGTCAAACCAGGAAACCGGAGGCGCTACAAGCACCTGAGCCGTCGTAGCGTCCGCCGTTACAAGACTAGTAGTGAGAGGTGAAACGGCTTCCGTCTTGGAACTTCACTTAAAACGTGGGTTTTGCCACGAGTGAGACGAGCAGCAGTGGACAGTAGCTGTTGGCTTGATATTCGTTCTAGACGCGGTGTCAGCCATGGCTGAGACAAGCAGCAAGAGGTGTAAATGGCTTCGTCTAGGTTTGCTCAAAACGTGGGTTGTAGCTACGAATGAGACGAGCAGCAATGGGCAGCAACTGTTGTTTTGATTTTCGCTTGAGACAAAAAATTCCACGGAGGGTTGATGGCAATCGCCACAGGTGTGCACTTGCTTTGCATCGCTTGCTTTGCTTAACTGCTTTGCTTTGCTTAACTGTTTTGCTTGCTTTGCATGCTTTGTTTTGCTTGCTTGCTTTGTTTTGCTTGCTTGCTTTGCTTTGTATGCTTGCTTTGCTTGCTTGCTTTGCTTTGCATGCTTGCTTTGCTTTGCATGCTTGCTTTGCTTTGTTTGCTTGCTTTGTTTGCTTGCTTTGTTTGCTTGCTTTGTGTTTGCTTGTTTCACGCTTGTTTTGTGGTTGCTTTGTTCTTGGTAAGCGTCTGCAAGGACTTCGTGGTTGTGCGACAGGGATAGATATGCTTTGGGAAATGAACGTGCTTTGTGGCGGGCAGAGGTGTCTGGGCGTGTCGCGACACATTAGGGTCGACCGACACAGATGAGTGCTTGCGTTTCTTATCCGACGGATCGGAGGTGCGCAACATTTGTTTACGGTTTTCATGGCTCGTTGTGGTAGCGACCCAGTCTTGTGTGTTAGCTTGTCGTACAGACGAGGTAGACAGGGTCAACGAGGATGTGGACTTCGCTGCAAGTGACGCTGTGTTCCCTGCGAGACGATTTTGATGTTAAGTCGAGAGGTGAGCTGTTGACCGAACGGCCGGCATGAGAAAAGGCTTCACGGAGCTTCTGCTTGGCGTCCCGGAGCAGCGTCTTGGCGTGTCTTACATCTTCTGCCAGGACCGATAGGGCGGGAAGAGGCGGGGTGCGTTGACGTCTGTAGCGGGAGTCGTCGCCGTCATTGGTGACATGCACGTCCCGTACAGCGCCGAGCGCGCAGCGGTTGTCGCGGACAGGGGGCTTCTACTTGGCATCTCGGAGAAGCGCTATGGTGTGTCTTACATTTTTTACCAGGACCGACACGGAAGGAGGCGAGGTGTGTCGGCCGTCTTGCAGATAAACGACAGGAAAATCCAAAATCCAGGCCGGAAGGCGGCGGGCGGAGGAGGCGTCTGCGGGTGTTGCGACACTGCAATAGGGTTGACCGACACAGATGAGTGCTTGCGCTTCTTGGCCGACGGGTCGGAGATGTGAGACATGAGTTTACGGCTTTCGTGGCTCGTTGTGGATGTGACCCAATCTTGCGCGTTAGCCTGTCGTACAGACGAAGTGCACGACGGGGAGGCATCAGAATCTCGTCGGCAAAGCGGCGGAAGACAGAGTCGACGAGATGATAGAACGAGTGGTGAAGTGTTGACCGACAGGCTGGCATGAGGAGAGGCTTCCCGGAGTTTCAGCTTAGCATTCCGGAGCAGCGCCTTGGCGCGTCGTACGACTTCTGCCAGGGCCGACAGGTTGGGAAGAGGCGGGGTGCGTTGACTGTCTTGTAGCGGGGAGTCGTCGTCGTCGTTGCCGACATACACGTCCCGTACCGAGCCAGGCACGCAGCGGTCGACGTGGACGGAAGGGATAGCTGGAGGAGAGAGCAGCATCCGAGGCAAGAGCAGTGTCCGACAGGGCAGCATCCATCATCGGAGATGAGCGACACAAAAATCCAGGTGGGAGACGAGGTGACGTGACGGAACCTCTGGAGGAAAATGAATGCCGAGACCAACCACGTTCTCGCTTATATAGAGGGGGCTGCGCATGCGCAGTGGGTCATGCAAGCAGGCGTCTACAAGCAACTAAAAAACCTCCAGGGAGACATTAATTGAGGACAATGTAATGCTAAATTATCAGGTTAATAGGTTTGGCAAACAAAGAAACCAGATTCTTTCTTGTTTATTTTGAAGATACTTTAAACAAACAGACGGTTTGATCTTCATGGACTCGTTGAAACAAAACTGTGGAACTAATTGTAACTTAGCGGATGCGGTTATATTTAGCGGGAACCTGGACTGGAACCCAAGAACTTCATTTTCTAAATAAAAATTTAAGTTGTTTTTAAGAACACAAAACGTTGTTCTTGGTTATGTAATGTAAATTTCTAATTTGTAAATTCGGTGCTTTTCAAACTTGTAAAACCTATTCTAGTGAACCTTAAAATGTAAAGTGTTGTATTTTCATTTTGTCAACTGTATTTATTAAAACCAGGAGTTTTAAACTTCAGTTCGTTCCCTAGGGGATTAATTGTTTTGAGTTAAATATACTATGTAGCCCATTTTTATCTTTGAACTCCAGTTACACAGTTAACTTATTTCCACCGTTGGTGGCAGCGCAAACCAGATAGTATTAAGGCCTATATTTAGGACAAAGACGCTTCATTCCCCATGCCGGGACTGTAGCCCATACTGTGCTTATTCACGTAAAAGTCGTAGTAAACACCAGCAACTTGAAACTAATAGCCAATGTCAACCAAAGATGTCGGGGGCGTTACAAGCACCTCAGCCGATAGCGCCAGTCGTTACAAAGTATCGCCTAAACAATTATTTTTGGCTGGCTACACCGAAGGCGTGTACCATCTATGTATTTTTGCGCGTTTGAATATTTAACAGAATTTCAGAGTTTATAAAACAGAGTAACAGATTTTTAATCTTCCAGCAGTTCATGCCAGTGGTTGAGGTCAATTAACATCCTCAAAGGGTTCAAAGCATTTTGATCGTTTGCCCAACTAAGTCCTAAGGCACGATCAAGTATCGTCTAAACAATTATTTTTTGCTGGCTACACTGTAACGGAGGACGCTACGACGGCTTAGGTGCTTGTACGCCCCCCGGTTTCCCTGGTGTACGTGGAGTTTCAGCTTAAGGTTTCGACGGTGTTTACGACGACTTTTTTCGTTATACAACACAGCATGGGCACTGTCCCAGCATTGGGTTTGGAGCGCCGGTCCTAATTAAAGGGGCCTAACCTTAAACTGTCGGTATCGCTGCCACCAACGGTGGATTTAACTGTTTAACTAGCTAAAATCTAAAGATGGGCTACATATTTAATTTTACACTAAAATACAATTAATCAATTCTAGCAAATGACTGAAGCTTAAAACTCCTGGTTTTATTTTTGCGACAGAGAATGAAAGTACACTTTACATTAAGGTTTGCTTCTGAAAGCTTTTGAATACCAATTATTTAAATAGGCAACAAGTTGAAATTACACAAGTAGCAGTTTACAAAAATCAAACAAACACACTTGGTTTGAGTAAAAGTTTAAATTTTCACATTAGAAAAAGTAAATCATGAGTGCTCCCGGAGACACCCGCAAGACTTGACAGCCGCAACTGATTAAAGTCTATCCGATAGTATGTTTCTACATGATCAACTGTCCACAGTTATGTTTCTAAATTTTCCAAGTACAAAAAGATCAACCTCCCTTAGTTCCCTCGAGAACTGTTCTAAGTTATAAAAAGCCCGGCAATTTTACACTTAGGCATCAGTTTGTTTCAATTTGACTTCCACAAAGATCAAACCGTCATTTAGTTTAGATTAAAAATCCATTTAAAGTAAACTGGAAAAATTTGGTTTTTAGAAAGAGAACCACTCTGACGTTATGGGGAGAGGAAACCTAAGATGCCGCTACAGGCGTCTCCACCATAATATTCTCCAGCTAGAGAGTTAAAGTTACAATTAAACTAAAATTTAGAATATGGGGGTCCTAAATTAAACTTTCAAAAGCTAAACTATAACATACAAACCACCACCATCGTGCCCGGCATGGCATTCCCCGGACATGGCGTCTCCACTCCCGACTGGCGTGACCGGTCTCTAGCTTGAGATCTGTGAGCTGTGCTGTGAATGCTTTGAGCTGGGGGGGTTTTATGCTGGAGAGGGGGGAAAGCGCGGACGTCGAGGATAGCTGCGGGGGGCTGATTGGTGGAGGGCCTCGAGAACAATGGAAAGTGGGAGGAGAAGTCGGATGAACAAAGGAACTGGGTGCAGAGCCGTTTGAAGGAGTAGGGATGGAAAAGACAGGCCTGTTTTGAGTTTTACTCAATTGAACTTTCGGAAATAGGCCTTTATTTGGAATTATTGGCTACGGATTCCATATTTACATGATTGCAATGCGATTTGGCTCTTGTTAAAGCTTATTACTTGGCTTTGGGTAATGCATAGAACATTACTATTAAATTAAACAAGCTTTAACGGTAAACTGCAGTGTTAAACACCACAACTAGTTTTGGCTGGGGAGGGGGGCAAAAATTGGGTAATTCGAAGTTTTTGCACAGTTTGACTTTCGGATTTGGTTTGAACAGATCTTTTTAAGAATTCTTTTAGTGTTTAATAGTAGATCAAGCTATTTGTAGATTTCGGTAGGTCTCAGTCAGGTCGGAGGAGAACTAAAATAAACATATATACACTGAAAAATTCGTGTCCGGTAGAATGCCAGGTCGTAATACGTTTATACGTTTGGACATATGGTAGCGTTTCTGGGGGTAAAAGAATATAAATAAAGTATAAATGCGGTTAAATAAATTAGCTTAATTGAATGCTATAACGCATTAAGTTACAGAGAACATTTAACGTTTAAAAGTTTAAAGTTAAAATTCGATCGTTGTGGAAATTTTTCATACAGATTGCGGTCGACAAACACAATAAAAAATATCACACTTCAAATTGGTTGTCTGTATAAATCCTGTTATAATACACTAAGCTAGTCTTGTTCGGGCTTTTTGCCCTAAAAAGAAAAGGATAAAATACAAATATAAAGGTACAGAGTTTCATAATGGCGGCCATGACGAGTTTGAGGTGATCTTCAAACGCAGTTTTATGGTTCTTCCTGGTGAAAAGTCCGGATTTGGGCTTCCCCAAGAGTCTTGTATTTGGACAGGCTATTAAACGTTGAAGAGTTTGTGGAAATCGGACCATTATTGCGAAAAAGGCCAAATATGCCGCTCGTTTACAACACCGAAGGCGTGTACCGTATCTCTGTATTTTGGTGCATTTTAAATATTTAACCAGAGTTTCACTAATCTTTTAATCTTAAAATTCCAGCGTTTTAACTCAATTAGCACGCTCAAGCATCGTTTAAACAATTATTTTTCACTTGTTACACCAAAGGCATGTACCCCGTCTTGTGTTTTTTTGGGCATTTTGAGTATTAAACACAGTTTCACTAATCCTTTAAATTTAATCTTCCAGCGGTTTATGCACTTGTTAAACGGTGACAAACACACGAGACAGCAAACCATCCCCATGTTGCAAATGGTGCGTCAAACACAACAGGTGTGCTCAGGATCATGGTTTTTTTTTTTTTTTATGAAACAGCCAGCACAGCAATGATTAGTTTCGTGCAACACAGAATTAAAATGATTGTTACACATGGGCGATACATGGGTTTCATTGCTTACGTGGGTCCTATTGTTGCTGCAGCCACCTTGCAACGCAGGAATGATTAGCCTTGTGCATCACAGATTTAAAGGGATTGTTGGTTAGATACCCATAAAACCGTGACAAGTGTCAAATCAAGTTCCAACTATATATTTTTATTTAAATTCGTTTTTTACCATAGTGTGAGGAATAATAAATGTGTAAAGATTTGTTAGGAGACCCGACACCAACCATCAACAACTCTTAGCTCCAACTCCAACTTTGAAAATTTATATCTCCACGGAAAATGGACAGAAACGACAGTAGTTTTCAGCCTTTAATAGTCCTGAACTTTCTCGTCATCCTGTGAAAACAGAACTTTAGAATTTCGCCATACTTTGGCCTCCACATCAATTTGAAAAAGTATTCAAACCGAGCGCCGCCGCTTTCAATTTGCGTCGCCGTTTTCCACCAAAACTTGTAAATATTTATTTGTATAGGACTGCCAATCGGCACTCAACCACATGCATGTATGAGGACCCGTACTCTACGTTATTTTGAACTTCAATACCGGTTTTGGTTTGTTATAAAAACTTCGACTACACTCATGTTATTATTTGCGGCTGCGATAATACTTTAATTTTATGCGTTCTAGCACTCGAACACAAGCTGGTTATTTTAATCTTTTGCCTACACTTTTATAAATCCTTTACGTACTCTACCTTGTTCAAAATGGCAAACGCTACTACTTTTATTTTTACCGGACATTCAGTGTTATATCTTGTATTTTATTTCAGGGCTCCGACCATAGTAACCTCATCCAAATGTACAGTAATAGCCTTTTCCTTCAATTATAATAGTTTATTTAATATTGAGCCACACACTCAGTCCCCCCCCCCCTTCCTTCAATAGTTGCGATACACAATATCGTAGTTTTTATTTATAGGCCTATCCACGTTGTTATGAGTTACAAACTCACTTGCACTTCCCCAAAACCAGGCCTCTAACGCTCCAGAGTCGGCAATTCCCTTTGCTCTTCAGCTGCTGACATTCCCTTCCAATCAAAACGCTCCATTTAATTCCTCCACCACTCAGGCAGCAAAGCTACCCTGCCCGTCCGCGCTTTCATGCCCACTTCCGGTATTGACAGCCTGGCCGGTCTGAGTCAGTTTCTCCTCCTCCCGAGGTCCCTCTACCCCACTCCACCCTACCCCCCCAGTAGCTCTCCTACAGGGACGCGGTTTCCCTCCTCCTGGCAGCCAGGGAATAGGTATAAAACCAAGCCCAAGAGAATTTCAAGCTCAAGACTCAAGGCTAGAGGTTACTACGGCGGTCGGAGCAGAGATGTCCAGTCCGAGTGTTGCCATGCCGGGCAAGGTAGTAGTTCTTGATAGTAACTAGTTTAAATAGAATTTAATTTTTGGAACAGTATTTCTAAATTTTTAGTTTTTTAGTTTAATTTTAAACTTAACTTCTACCATTTGAAACTTATGGGTAAGTCAACTGCCATCGGAATTTCTGGCCTAGGACTCCCATAAAAGGGTTTAAGGTCCCCTTCCTAAAAACTGGCTTTTTTTTCTTGTTTATGTAACTCAGTGTTTACTAAATAATCTAAAGATCACCAAGATCTCGCGTGTATTATCGTCGAAGCAGAGCTTTCGAATGGTTGTTTCCATATACTATTTTTGATTCAGTGTGATGGATTGAAGTGATTTTAGTGCAAGAGTTGCTAATTTCTTTCAAACGACTGTTTTACTAAATGTAAGGTTCATCATGTAATTCAGAGGGTTGTGATAGCCCAAACCGACTTTTCTAGTCCACATTTTAGTGAACTTAATTTTGTTCAATTTGCCGATTTAATTTAAATCAAGTGCACTTTCTGTAAAGCTTAGTTTTATTCTTGTAACAAACTAGTTACCGAATGTTGTAGATACTCTGTCATGTTTGATTAAAATACTAAAGAAAGTTGTTTTAAACGAGTTTGACTTCCGAGTCCGATTTAATTTGCAAGGGTTAAATAGTCACAAACCATTTTTATTCTAACTCCTAAGTAGGCATTTTAAATACACACCCATCGTGGTGGCAGCGAACCATGATTAGACAGGTCATAAAAGTTTAGTTAGGACGCTGACGATCTTCTCCTAACCGTGCAGTAGACACGCTATGCTGTTTTTCCGTGAAAGTAAAAACCGCCACTATGAACTATTCTAAAAAAATCGCAACTACACCAAATTGTCGGTGCTATAGACAGTCGGCACCTCAAGACCCTGTAAGTGCCGCTACAAAGCTGGTGGCAGCAGTGGGATGTAAAGGTGCTGTGCCACTTCACTCCTTCCCCCTGCCATACTTCCATACCAGTTCGTCTTAATAAGATGATGTCGCAGTACAACTCAAACTGCAACCCCCACAGACGTCAGTAGCAACGTCAAAAAGCTACAGAAGTAGATGTCAGCCTTAAGTCAAAACAAGGCACAACAGTAACCCCGTATCCAGCTGGAGCCGGGAAACGGCAACCCTCCCTTCACAAACCGTGAAGCAGCAGGCACGCCTTCGGAAAGCAGATGATTCCTTCAACCCTTGGAAAAGCTGACCTCAAGCAGGACACAGTGCTCCCACAGTGAAACCACGGGACAATTCAACTTGGATAACACAGTGACAGTGCTCAAATTTCAATAAGAAGTGCGACCACTACAAATTTTGGATCCGATCTTCGATGGGTGATTGGATAGACTGACCGCACAGCGATTGTGCAGGAAAATTCAGGTTAGTGCATATGGGTATGCTCCAGTTGCCAAGCCAAGTGTTTGTTTTATGCATTTTATGTATTTAATTATC